>JBBHAA010003414.1:0-121149 GCA_037953035.1 Aquarana catesbeiana
GTCTTTCCGTAGCGTTGTGTCGAAGCCATAAGTCCGGTCCTGACGTCCTTTCCGTAGCGTTGTGTCGAAGCCATGTGTCCGGTCCAGACGTCTTTCCGTAGCGTTGTGTCGAAGCCATGTGTCCGGTCCTGACGTCTTTCCGTAGCGTTGTGTCGAAGCCATGTGTCCGGTCCAGACGTCTTTCCGTAGCGTTGTGTCGAAGCCATGTGTCCGGTCCAGACGTCTTTCCGTAGCGTTGTGTCGAAGCCATGTGTCCGGTCCAGACGTCTTTCCGTAGCGTTGTGTCGAAGCCATGTGTCCGGTCCTGACGTCTCTCCGTAGCGTTGTGTTGAAGCCATGTGTCCGGTCCTGACGTCTTTCCGTAGCCTTGTGTTGAAGCCATGTGTCCGGTCCCGACGTCTTTCTGTAGCGTTGTGTTGAAGCCATGTGTCCGGTCCCGACGTCTTTCCGTAGCGTTGTGTTGAAGCCATGTGTCCGGTCCCGACGTCTCTCCGTAGCGTTGTGTTGAAGCCATGTGTCCAGTCCAACGTCTTTCCGTAGCGTTGTGTCGAAGCCATGTGTCCGGTCCCGACGTCTTTCTGTAGCGTTGTGTCGAAGCCATGTGTCCAGTTCCGACGTCTTTCCGTAGCGTTGTGTCGAAGCCATGTGTCCGGTCCCGACGTCTTTCCGTAGCCTTGTGTTGAAGCCATGTGTCCGGTCCCGACGTCTTTCCGTAGCCTTGTGTTGAAGCCATGTGTCCGGTCCTGACGTCTCTCCGTAGCCTTGTGTTGAAGCCATGTGTCCGGTCCCGACGTCTTTCCGTAGCGTTGTATCGAAGCCATGTGTCCGGTCCCGACGTCTTTCTGTAGCGTTGTGTCGAAGCCATGTGGCGTTGTGTTGAAGCCATGTGTCCGGTCCTGACGTCTCTCCGTAGCCTTGTGTTGAAAGCCATGTGTCCGGTCCCGACGTCTTTCCGTAGCGTTGTGTCGAAGCCATGTGTCCGGTCCCGACGTCTTTCCGTAGCGCTGTGTTTCGAGGTGCTGCCTCTTTGTCCAGCTGTAAGCTTTTTAGCTTGACAAAGAGGCTGCGCCTCGAAACACGTCACTACCGATACGTCAGGACGCTCCAAGTCTCTAGGAAGTTACATAAGGCTCCAGCGAAAACCCACTTCAGGTTTCCTATGAACACCAGCTCCTGCGCAGTTGATGGTCGCTTTCTATTGGCTGTGTCTCTGCCCTCCCCTTTTGGATTGGCCTTCAGCTGGAGGCTGGTTGGATGTCCACCTTTCTACACCACACAGCGGCTTCTGGAGACTGGATCCGGATTGGCGTTGGCCCGCTATTCATTGGAGATTCTTCACCTTGTCTGCCTCCTTACCAGTCATCTGAGATGTAGGGATCGGCCTTATTGATCCCAAACAGTGGAGCCCCCTATCTGTCTGCTGAGGAACAGGGTTAGAAAACCCCATTGTTCTTCCATTCTATAGAACTTTGTGTCTCCATAATGAAATGGTCTCCTTTGTGTGGTTGTCCTCCTGACATTTCTATTGGTGCGGTAATTCTTTGCCTGGATTTCCAGCCTGACTCGGTTGGCTGCCTGTAGAGTTTATTGTGATTGGATGCCGTTCTCTTCCAGATGTGTGGTGGTGGCCCCATGCTGTCTTTGTGGCATCTTCGTTCTGTGACACCGACTACCATCTTCCCCATTCAGGAGAGCCAACAGCAAGTCATGTTCTACCAGGATCTGGTGAGAGGCTTTTCCTTTTCTACACCCCTCACCTGTCTACTACACATTGGCACTGCCCCGCCCCTTCACGTGTGTGCTACACACTGCCCCGCCCCTTCACGTGTGTACTACACACTGCCCCGCCCCTTCACGTTTGTGCTACACACTACCCCGCCCCTTCACGTGTGTGCTACACACTGCCCCGCCCCTTCACGTGTGTGCTACACACTGCCCCGCCCCTTCACCTGTGTGCTACACACTGCCCCGCCCCTTCACCTGTGTGCTACACACTGCCCCGCCCCTTCACCTGTGTGCTACACACTGCCCCGCCCCTTCACCTGTGTGCTACACACTGCCCCGCCCCTTCACCTGTGTGCTACACACTGCCCCGCCCCTTCACCTGTGTGCTACACACTGCCCCGCCCCTTCACCTGTGTGCTACACACTGCCCCGCCCCTTCACCTGTGTGCTACACACTGCCCCGCCCCTTCACCTGTGTGCTACACACTGCCCCGCCCCTTCACCTGTGTGCTACACACTGCCCCGCCCCTTCACCTGTGTGCTACACACTGCCCCGCCCCTTCACCTGTGTGCCACACACTGCCCCGCCCCTTCACCTGTGTGCCACACACTGCCCCGCCCCCTTCACCTGTGTGCCACACACTGCCCCGCCCCCTTCACCTGTGTGCCACACACTGCCCCGCCCCCTTCACCTGTGTGCCACACACTGCCCCGCCCCCTTCACCTGTGTGCCACACACTGCCCCGCCCCCTTCACCTGTGTGCCACACACTGCCCCGCCCCCTTCACCTGTGTGCCACACACTGCCCCGCCCCCTTCACCTGTGTGCCACACACTGCCCCGCCCCCTTCACCTGTGTGCCACACACTGCCCCGCCCCCTTCACCTGTGTGCCACACACTGCCCCGCCCCCTTCACCTGTGTGCCACACACTGCCCCGCCCCCTTCACCTGTGTGCCACACACTGCCCCGCCCCCTTCACCTGTGTGCCACACACTGCCCCGCCCCCTTCACCTGTGTGCCACACACTGCCCCGCCCCCTTCACCTGTGTGCCACCACACTGCCCCGCCCCTTCACCTGTGTGCTACACACTGCCCCGCCCCTTCACCTGTGTGCCACACACTGCCCCGCCCCCCTTCACCTGTGTGCCACACACTGCCCCGCCCCTTCACCTGTGTGCCACACACTGCCCCGCCCCCTTCACCTGTGTGCCACACACTGCCCCGCCCCCTTCACCTGTGTGCCACACACTGCCCCGCCCCCTTCACCTGTGTGCCACACACTGCCCCGCCCCCTTCACCTGTGTGCCACACACTGCCCCGCCCCCTTCACCTGTGTGCCACACACTGCCCCGCCCCCTTCACCTGTGTGCCACACACTGCCCCGCCCCTTCACCTGTGTGCCACACACTGCCCCGCCCCTTCACCTGTGTGCCACACACTGCCCCGCCCCCTTCACCTGTGTGCCACACACTGCCCCGCCCCCTTCACCTGTGTGCCACACACTGCCCCGCCCCCTTCACCTGTGTGCCACACACTGCCCCGCCCCCTTCACCTGTGTGCCACACACTGCCCCGCCCCCTTCACCTGTGTGCCACACACTGCCCCGCCCCCTTCACCTGTGTGCCACACACTGCCCCGCCCCCTTCACCTGTGTGCCACACACTGCCCCGCCCCCTTCACCTGTGTGCCACACACTGCCCCGCCCCCTTCACCTGTGTGCCACACACTGCCCCGCCCCCTTCACCTGTGTGCCACACACTGCCCCGCCCCTTCACCTGTGTGCCACACACTGCCCCGCCCCCTTCACCTGTGTGCCACACACTGCCCCGCCCCCTTCACCTGTGTGCCACACACTGCCCCGCCCCCTTCACCTGTGTGCCACACACTGCCCCGCCCCCTTCACCTGTGTGCCACACACTGCCCCGCCCCCTTCACCTGTGTGCCACACACTGCCCCGCCCCCTTCACCTGTGTGCCACACACTGCCCCGCCCCCTTCACCTGTGTGCCACACACTGCCCCGCCCCCTTCACCTGTGTGCCACACACTGCCCCGCCCCCTTCACCTGTGTGCCACACACTGCCCCGTCCCCTTCACCTGTGTGCCACACACTGCCCCGCCCCCTTCACCTGTGTGCCACACACTGCCCCGCCCCCTTCACCTGTGTGCCACACACTGCCCCGCCCCCTTCACCTGTGTGCCACCACACTGCCCCGCCCCCTTCACCTGTGTGCCACACACTGCCCCGCCCCCTTCACCTGTGTGCCACACACTGCCCCCGCCCCCTTCACCTGTGTGCCACACACTGCCCCGCCCCCTTCACCTGTGTGCCACACACTGCCCCGCCCCCTTCACCTGTGTGCCACACACTGCCCCGCCCCCTTCACCTGTGTGCCACACACTGCCCCGCCCCCTTCACCTGTGTGCCACACACTGCCCCGCCCCCTTCACCTGTGTGCCACACACTGCCCCGCCCCCTTCACCTGTGTGCCACACACTGCCCCGCCCCCTTCACCTGTGTGCCACACACTGCCCCGCCCCTCTTGCTGTCTCCTTGTGTGGGTTTCCTCTGACGCTCCCCTCCTGTGTTCTGTCATCAGATCCTGTGTGCCGGTCAGGCTTCGCACATCAACCATTGTCAGATCAATGGAGAGATCCGGACCCAGATCCCCAGCACCCCCTCCTCCCATCTACTCCATGTGTATCAACGAGACCTCCCAGGAGAACAAGGTACGCCTCCTCCCTGCATCTCACTGACCACCTCATATACTGGGGGGAGGGGAGGGGGGCGGGGCCTGGAACGGGAGAGCTACAGTATGAGGAGTGTGGGTGGAGCTCGGTGTGGGTGGAGGGGGATTGGTCAGTGTGGGTGGAGGGGGATTGGTCGGTGTGGGTGGAGCTCGGTGTGTGGGTGGAGGGGGATTGGTCGGTGTGGGTGGAGGGGGATTGGTCGGTGTGTGGGTGGAGGGGGATTGGTCGGTGTGTGGGTGGAGGGGGATTGGTGGGTGTGGGTGGAGCTCGGTGTGTGGGTGGAGGGGGATTGGTCGGTGTGGGTGGAGGGGGATTGGTCGGTGTGGGTGGAGCTCGGTGTGGGTGGAGGGGGATTGGTCGGTGTGGGTGGAGCTCAGTGTGTGGGTGGAGGGGGATTGGTTGGTGTGGGTGGAGCTCAGTGTGTGGGTGGAGGGGGATTGGTCGGTGTGGGTGGAGCTCAGTGTGTGGGTGGGTGGAGGGGGATTGGTCGGTGTGGGTGGAGCTCAGTGTGTGGGTGGAGGGGGATTGGTCGGTGTGGGTGGAGCTCAGTGTGTGGGTGGAGGGGGATTGGTCGGTGTGGGTGGAGGGGGATTGGTCGGTGTGGGTTGAGCTCAGTGTGTGGGTGGAGGGGGATTGGTCGGTGTGGGTGGAGGGGGATTGGTCGGTGTGGGTGGAGGGGGATTGGTCGGTGTGGGTGGAGGGGGATTGGTCGGTGTGGGTGGAGCTCGGTGTGTGGGTGGAGGGGGATTGGTCGGTGTGGGTGGAGCTCGGTGTGTGGGTGGAGGGGGATTTGGTCGGTGTGGGTGGAGCTCAGTGTGTGGGTGGAGGGGGATTGGTCAGTGTGGGTGGAGCTCGGTGTGGGTGGAGGGGGATTGGTCAGTGTGGGTGGAGGGGGGATTGGTCGGTGTGGGTGGAGCTCGGTGTGTGGGTGGAGGGGGATTGGTCAGTGTGGGTGGAGCTCGGTGTGAGTGGAGGGGGATTGGTCAGTGTGGGTGGAGGGGGGATTGGTCGGTGTGGGTGGAGCTCGGTGTGGGTGGAGGGGGATTGGTCAGTGTGGGTGGAGCTCGGTGTGGGTGGAGGGGGATTGGTCGGTGTGGGTGGAGGGGGGATTGGTCGGTGTGGGTGGAGGGGGATTGGTCGGTGTGGGTGGAGGGGGGATTGGTCGGTGTGGGTGGAGCTCGGTGTGGGTGGAGGGGGATTGGTCGGTGTGTGGGTGGAGGGGGATTGGTCGGTGTGGGTGGAGGGGGGATTGGTCGGTGTGGGTGGAGGGGGATTGGTCGGTGTGGGTGGAGCTCGGTGTGGGTGGAGGGGGATTGGTCGGTGTGGGTGGAGGGGGATTGGTCGGTGTGGGTGGAGCTCGGTGTGGGTGGAGGGGGATTGGTCAGTGTGGGTGGAGGGGGGATTGGTCGGTGTGGGTGGAGCTCGGTGTGGGTGGGAGGGGGATTGGTCGGTGTGGGTGGAGGGGGGATTGGTCGGTGTGGGTGGAGCTCGGTGTGGGTGGAGGGGGATTGGTCGGTGTGGGTGGAGGGGGATTGGTCGGTGTGGGTGGAGCTCGGTGTGGGTGGAGGGGGATTGGTCGGTGTGTGGGTGGAGGGGGATTGGTCGGTGTGTGGGTGGAGGGGATTGGTCGGTGTGGAGGGGGATTGGTCGGTGTGTTGGTGGAGGGGGATTGGTCGGTGTGTGGGTGGAGCTCGGTGTGGGTGGAGGGGGATTGGTCGGTGTGTGGGTGGAGCTCGGTGTGGGTGGAGGGGGATTGGTCGGTGTGGGTGGAGCTCAGTTTGTGGGTGGAGCTCGGTGTGGGTGGAGGGGGATTGGTCGGTGTGGGTGGAGGGGGATTGGTCGGTGTGGGTGGAGGGGGATTGGTCGGTGTGTGGGTGGAGGGGGATTGGTCGGTGTGTGGGTGGAGGGGGATTGGTCGGTGTGGGTGGAGGGGGATTGGTCGGTGTGTGGGTGGAGGGGGATTGGTCGGTGTGTGGGTGGAGGGGGATTGGTCGGTGTGTGGGTGGAGGGGGATTGGTCCGGTGTGTGGGTGGAGGGGGATTGGTCGGTGTGGGGTGGAGGGGGGATTGGTCGGTGTGGGTGGAGGGGGGATTGGTCGGTGTGGGTGGAGGGGGATTGGTCGGTGTGGGTGGAGCTCGGTGTGGGTGGAGGGGGATTGGTCGGTGTGGAGGGGGATTGGTCGGTGTGTTGGTGGAGGGGGATTGGTCGGTGTGTGGGTGGAGCTCGGTGTGGGTGGAGGGGGATTGGTCGGTGTGTGGGTGGAGCTCGGTGTGGGTGGAGGGGGATTGGTCGGTGTGGGTGGAGCTCAGTTTGTGGGTGGAGCTCGGTGTGGGTGGAGGGGGATTGGTCGGTGTGGGTGGAGGGGGATTGGTCGGTGTGGGTGGAGGGGGATTGGTCGGTGTGTGGGTGGAGGGGGATTGGTCGGTGTGTGGGTGGAGGGGGATTGGTCGGTGTGTGGGTGGAGGGGGATTGGTCGGTGTGTGGGTGGAGGGGGATTGGTCGGTGTGTGGGTGGAGGGGGATTGGTCGGTGTGTGGGTGGAGGGGGATTGGTCGGTGTGTGGGTGGAGGGGGATTGGTCGGTGTGTGGGTGGAGGGGGGATTGGTCGGTGTGTGGGTGGAGGGGGATTGGTCGGTGTGGAGGGGGATTGGTCGGTGTGTGGGTGGAGCTCGGTGTGTGGGTGGAGGGGGGATTGGTCGGTGTGTGGGTGGAGGGGGATTGGTCGGTGTGTGGGTGGAGGGGGATTGGTCGGTGTGTGGGTGGAGGGGGATTGGTCGGTGTGTGGGTGGAGGGGGATTGGTCGGTGTGTGGGTGGAGGGGGATTGGTCGGTGTGTGGGTGGAGGGGATTGGTCGGTGTGTGGGTGGAGGGGGATTGGTCGGTGTGGGTGGAGGGGGATTGGTCGGTGTGGGTGGAGCTCGGTGTGGGTGGAGGGGGATTGGTCGGTGTGTGGGTGGAGCTCGGTGTGGGTGGAGGGGGATTGGTCGGTGTGTGGGTGGAGCTCGGTGTGGGTGGAGGGGGATTGGTCGGTGTGGGTGGAGCTCAGTTTGTGGGTGGAGCTCGGTGTGGGTGGAGGGGGATTGGTCGGTGTGGGTGGAGGGGGATTGGTCGGTGTGGGTGGAGGGGGATTGGTCGGTGTGTGGGTGGAGGGGGATTGGTCGGTGTGTGGGTGGAGGGGGATTGGTCGGTGTGTGGGTGGAGCTCGGTGTGGGTGGAGGGGGGATTGGTCGGTGTGGGTGGAGCTCAGTTTGTGGGTGGAGCTCGGTGTGGGTGGAGGGGGATTGGTCGGTGTGGGTGGAGGGGGATTGGTCGGTGTGGGTGGAGGGGGATTGGTCGGTGTGTGGGTGGAGGGGGATTGGTCGGTGTGTGGGTGGAGGGGGATTGGTCGGTGTGTGGGTGGAGCTCGGTGTGGGTGGAGGGGGATTGGTCGGTGTGTGGGTGGAGCTCGGTGTGGGTGGAGGGGGATTGGTCGGTGTGGGTGGAGCTCAGTTTGTGGGTGGAGCTCGGTGTGGGTGGAGGGGGATTGGTCGGTGTGGGTGGAGGGGGATTGGTGTGTGTGGGTGGAGGGGGATTGGTCGGTGTGGGTGGAGGGGGATTGGTCGGTGTGGGTGGAGGGGGATTGGTCGGTGTGTGGGTGGAGGGGGATTGGTCGGTGTGGGTGGAGGGGGATTGGTCGGTGTGGGTGGAGGGGGATTGGTCTGTGTGGGTGGAGCTCGGTGTGGGTGGAGCTCGGTGTAGGTATCAGAACTGTCCTATGCCGTCATTGATCCGGATTTCACTCGGCAGGTCCTCACGGCGGCTGGAAGCAGCTCCAAGATCGATGTGTTCACCAACTTCCGGTACCGCGCCTTCTCTCTGACCTTCACATGACCTGGCCCCTCCCATTTCTTGTGTTTTTTATGTTTTCTTCTTTTTATAATAAAACAAATGAACTTTTCCCGTCTGTGTCGTTTCTTTCTCTGGCTTTCAAGGGACGATCGGCGCCATCTGCTGGCAGATGAGAGAAACTTCAGAATATCTGATAGAAGATGCCTAGCCAATCGTATGCCTGCTTTATCCTTGTGTAGATGAGATTGGTGGATGATTTACCTTCAGTGAAGTCGCGGTGTACACCCCGCCTCCAATCCCTGGAAAAGTGATCAGACCGGACGCCTCGTCCAATCACTGGAGGCTTCTGGTGTCTGCAGCATGGCTGCCACTAGAAATCACAGAACCCCCAAACACCCCCCCCCCCCCTCCCCCGAATCGGTGGAGAAACCCAAGTAGCTGCGCTTGTGGGGAGTACATGGTGCAAATCTTGGCAGTGTTGGTGAAGACCCCTCCTCACCGCTCTGCTCCAGCTCTGGGGCCTCCTCATCTCCTCACCAGAGGGCACCGTGTCCACTGACCCCGGGCAAAGGTAGGAGGGGTCCCCGCTCAGGGGGGGCTGCATTGTGGAGGCGGCCATCTTCCTACTAAGGGCAGCGCTTCCTCATGCATGTTCTTCCCTGCATGCCATTGGCTGAGGAACGTCTCACAGCAGCTGATTGGTGGAGGCTTGACACTTGTAGGCACAGCTGTCTGCTATATGTGGGAGGAGCTAACCTGATGGGGCTCACTGGGGCCCCCCACAGGCAGCTCCTACTGGGCCCCACCCCTGCTGACCCGATGGGGGGGGGGGGGCCCGTACAGGAGAACTAACTGTACCCACTGTGGGCAGCTGCTGGTCCCACCCAACTCCATCACCAGAGAAGTGCTGGAAGAATCCACTTCCTGAGGGTGGCCGGAATGTACCCAGACCCCAACACTTCACCCTCTGTACCCCAACACTTAACCCTCTATACCCCAACGCTTAACCCTCTGTACCCCAACACTTCACCCTCTGTACCCCAATACTTAACCCTCTCCCTGCCCGGACCTCAAACTTTAACCTTCCCTACCCCAACGCTTAACCCTCTGTACCCCAACACTTAACCCTCCCTCTGCCCAGACCCCAACATTTAACCCTCCGTACTTCAACACTTGACCCTCTCCCTGCCCGGACCTCAAACTTTAACCCTCTGTACCCCAACGCTTAACCCTCTGTACCCCAACGCTTAACCCTCTGTACCCCAACGCTTAACCCTCTGTACCCCAACGCTTAACCCTCTCCCTGCCCGGACCTCAAACTTTAACCTTCCCTACCCCAACACTTAACCCTCTGTACACCAACACTTAACCCTCCCTCTGCCCAGACCCCAACACTTAACCCTCCGTACTTCAACACTTGACCCTCTCCCGGCCCGAACCCCAAACTTGAACTTCACCCTTATCTTAACCCTTAACCTCCCTAGACCCCAAAACAGTAATCCTCCCTACTCCAACACTATAAAATGTAACCCTTTCCCTGCCTTGATCCCAGCACTTCATCCTCCCCCGCCCCCAACACTTAACCCTTTTTCTTCCACCAATCCCTGGCAAAACTGGTTCAATAACCCCCTGTGGGTGGTCAGTCCTACATCTGCTGAGGGATCGTCCAACCCATCCACCAACAGGTGGGACGCCGGATAAAATGTTAGAAGAATCCACATCACTTTTATTAGTAGGAGCCAATCAAACACCAACGCGTTTCGGGGGGCCAAACCACTCCCCCTTCTCCAGGGCTACAGAAAAGTACAGATATAATAGATGTTATGAATGTATCTCCATGTAATTATAATACAAGGGAACGAACCCCACATTTTAATGGTATAAATAAAAGTATTCTACTGAAGCAGCTTCTCAGGTGAATTAGGACCAATAATCTTCAAGGAAAATTCTCCATAATTGTCACGTGACTCGGCTCTCTCCCAGCCTGTCTGCAGGGAAACATAAGCAGGAGGAGCTTCTAGTCCTCCTCTGCAGGTCACATGTTGAACGTAAAAAAAAAAAAAAACAGGCTTTGGAATACACAGTAAAAATTAATAAATAATATCAAACTGTTTTAACTTGTCACACAAATATATATTTGAAATCAAATCTTTATTATTTTTTGGCGTTAACATGGTGTGGGCGGATTTCTGCCAGTCACAGGCTGTGGCACGCCCCCTCCAGCCTTGGTCTTAAAATAAGAGGGAGGTAAAGCCTCCATCAATCTACATGTAATATCCCCACCCCCATTGTATTCAGTTGGTTAGTGGGCACGGAGGAGGCGGAAGGAGGGAGTGGCCTGTCTGTTTATACGCCCACATGTGTGGCTCTATAGTCACATGGGCTGCTCAGATGTGATAGGGAGGAAATACTCAGCATAGAAACTCACTGAGAACTGAGCATGTGCAGAGCTGCCACCACAGCTGCACAATCCCTAAACTGCAGTGGGGACATGGACAGGAGGGGGAGATCAACCAAAATACAGCAAAAGGAATCTGATAGTGACTGACTGAGTGTGAACAGCACAGAATACAACAATTATTGATAGATTTCTATGATTTGGGTTCAGTGACACTTTAGATCTGTGTTGCAGGCCTTGTCCTCCACTGCGCCCCGTCCTCCACTGCGCCCCGTCCTCCACTGCGCCTCATCCTCCACTGCGCCCCGTCCTCCACTGCGCCTCATCCTCCACTGCGCCCCGTCCTCCACTGCACCTCGTCCTCCACTGCGCCCCGTCCTCCACTGCGCCTCATCCTCGGCGCCTCGTCCTCCACTGCGCCCCGTCCTCCACTGCGCCCCGTCCTCGGCGCCTCGTCCTCCACTCTGCGCCCCGTCCTCCACTGCGCCCCGTCCTCCACTGCGCCCCGTCCTCCACTGCGCCCCGTCCTCCACTGCGCCTCGTCCTCCACTGCGCCCCGTCCTCCACTGCGCCCCGTCCTCCACTGCGCCCCGTCCTCCACTGCGCCCCGTCCTGCACTACGCGCCCCGTCCTCCACTGCGCCCCGTCCTCGGCGCCTCGTCCTCCACTGCGCCCCGTCCTCCACTGCGCCCCGTCCTCCACTGCGCCCCGTCCTCCTCTGCGCCTCGTCCTCCACTGCGCCCCGTCCTCGGCGCCTCGTCCTCGGCACCTCGTCCTCCACTGCGCCTCGTCCTCCACTGCGCCCCGTCCTCCACTTCGCCTCGTCCTCCACCGCGCATCGTCCTCCACTTCGCCTCGTCCTCCACCGCGCCTCGTCCTCCACCGCGCCTCGCGCCTCGTCCTTCGCGGCGCCTCGTCCCCCACTGCGCCTCGTCCTCCACTGCGCCCCGTCCTCCACTGCGCCCCGTCCTCGGCGCCTCGTCCTCCACTGCGCCCCGTCCTCCACTTCGCCTCGTCCTCCACTGCGCCCCGTCCTCCACTGCGCCCCGTCCTCGGCGCCTCGTCCTCCACTGCGCCCCGTCCTCCACTTCGCCTCGTCCTCCACCGCGCCTCGTCCTCCACCGCGCCTCGTCCTCCACTTCGCCTCGTCCTCCACCGCGCCTCGTCCTCCACCGCGCCTCGTCCTCCGCGGCGCCTCGTCCTCCACTGCGCCCCGTCTTCCACTGCGCCCCGTCTTCCACTGCGCCCCGTCTTCCACTGCGCCCCGTCCTCCACTGCGCCTTGTCCTCCGCGCCTCGTCCTCCACTCTGCACCTCGTCCACTGCGCCTCGTCCTCCACCGCACCTCGTCCTCCACCGCACCTCGTCCTCCACCGCACCTCGTCCTCCACCGCGCCTCGTCCTCCACCGCGCCTCGTCCTCCACTGCACCTCGTCCTCCACTGCGCCCCGTCGGCGCCTCGTCCTCCACTCTGCGCCCCGTCCTCCACTGCGCCCCGTCCTCCACTGCGCCCCGTCCTCGGCGCCTCGTCCTCCACTGCGCCCCGTCCTCCACTTCGCCTCGTCCTCCACCGCGCCTCGTCCTCCACCGCGCCTCGTCCTCCACCGCGCCTCGTCCTCCACCGCGCCCCGTCTTCCACTGCGCCTCGTCTTCCACTGCGCCTCAACCTCCACTGCGCCCCGTCCTCCACTGCGCCCCGTCCTCCACTGCGCCCCGTCCTCCACTGCGCCCCGTCCTCCACTGCGCCTCGTCCTCCACTCTGCACGCGCCTCGTCCTCCACCGCGCCCCGTCCTCCACCGCGCCCCGTCCTCCACCGCGCCCCGTCCTCCACCGCGCCCCGTCCTCCACCGCACCTCGTCCTCCACCGCGCCCCGTCCTCCACCGCGCCCCGTCCTCCACCGCGCCTCGTCCTCCACTGCGCCTCGTCCTCCACTGCGCCCCGCCCCGTAGCCATTGCAGGTAAAGGAACCTAGCAGTGTAGCCTTACGGCTTCACGTCGGGAACCCTATTGCACATGCGTGAGGCTCCACTCCTCTCTTTTACTAGCCCAGGTGAAGGAGTGAGCCGAGCGGTGACGTCATGGGCCGCGGCCCGGACTCCTGGAAGTGGGAACGGGATACCTGTCGAAGACAAATGTGGCACCTGATGGGGGGAAGGAGACAAATCAGCAGACGTTCCACTTTTGGGTGGAGCTCCGCTTTAACTCGTTTCTAGTCTGAACCCAAACACGTAAACCTCCCTCTGCCCCGGCTCAAAAACACAACCTTCCCCTGGTCAAACCCCAAAACGTAACCCTCTGCTGTCTGAACTCCAAAACTTAACCTTGTGCAGAATAGGTGGTAGTTAGATGCCTAGTGTGCGGATTAGGTGATCATTGGGTGCCCAATGTCTGGCATAGATAATAGTTGGTTTTCTGGTCTCTGGGATTAATTAATAGTTTGGTGCCTGGTGTTTGGGATAGATCAAAGTTGGGTACCCGGTATCAACGATAGGTGCTCAAAGTGCAGTATAGATGATAGTTGGGTGTCTGGTGTCCTGGATAGTTGATAGGTAATAGTTGGATGCCCATTGTCAGGATAGGTGCTTTGTGCCCTGGATGGGTAATACTTGGGTGCCTGGTGTCCAGGATAGGTAATAGTTGGGTGCTCAGTGTCAAGGACAGGTTATAGTTGGGTGCCCAGTGTCTAGGACAGGTGATAATTGGCACCCAGCTATCATCTGTCCTGGACACTGAGCACCCAACTATTACCTATCCTAGACACTGGGAGCCCAAGTGTCCAGGATAGGGAATAGTTGGGTGCTCGGTGTCCAGGATAGGTAATAGTTGGGTGCTCGGTGTCCAGGATAGGTAATAGTTGGGTGCTCGGTGATCAGGATAGGTAATAGTTGGGTGCTCGGTGATCAGGATAGGTAATAGTTGGGTGCCCCGTGTCAAGGATAGGGGATAGTTGGGTGTCCAGGATAGGGGATAGTTGGGTGCTCGGTGTCCAGGATAGAGGATAGTTGGGTGTCCGGTTTCCAGGATAGGGGATAGTTGGGTGTCCGGTTTCCAGGATAGGGGATAGTTGGGTGTCCGGTTTCCAGGATAGGGGATAGTTGGGTGTCCGGTGTCCAGGATAGGGGATAGTTGGGTGCCCAGGGGCCAGGATAGAGAATAGTTGGGTGTCCGGTGTCCAGGATAGGGGATAGTTGGGTGCTCAGTGTCCAGGATAAGGGATAGTTGGGTGTCCGGTGTCCAGGATAGGGCATAGTTGGGTGCCCGGTGTCCAGGATAGGGGATAGTTGGGTGTCCGGTGTCCAGGATAGGGAATAGTTGGGTGTCCGGTGTCCAGGATAGGGAATAGTTGGGTGTCCGGTGTTCAGGATAGGAGATAGTTGGGTGCCTGGTGTCCAGAATAGGAGATAGTTGGGTGTCCGGTGTCCAGGATAGGGGATAGTTGGGTGCTCGGTGTCCAGGATAGGGGATAGTTGGGTGTCCGGTGTTCAGGATAGGGGATAGTTGGGTGCTCGGTGTCCAGGATAGGGGATAGTTGGGTGTCCGGTGTCCAGGATAGGAGATAGTTGGGTGCCCGGTGTCCAGGATAGGGGATAGTTGGGTGTCCGGTGTCCAGGATAGGGGATAGTTGGGTGCTTGGTGTCCAGGATAGGGGATAGTTGGGTGTCCGGTGTCCAGGAAAGGGGATAGTTGGGTGCCCGGTGTCCAGGATAGGGGAGAGTTGGGTGCCCGGTGTCCAGGATAGGGGAGAGTTGGGTGTCCGGTGTTCAGGATAGGGGATAGTTGGGTGTCCGGTGTCCAGGATAGGGGATAGTTGGGTGTCCGGTGTCCAGGATAGGGGATAGTTGGGTGCTCGGTGTCCAGGATAGGAGATAGTTGGGTGTCCGGTGTCCAGGATAGGGAATAGTTGGGTGTCCGGTGTCCAGGATAGGGGATAGTTGGGTGTCCGGTGTCCAGGATAGGGGATAGTTGGGTGTCCGGTGTCCAGGATAAGGGATAGTTGGGTGTCCGGTGTCCAGGATAGGGGATAGTTGGGTGCTCGGTGTCCAGGATAGGGGATAGTTGGGTGTCCGGTGTCCAGGATAGGAGATAGTTGGGTGCCCGGTGTTCAGGATAGGGGATAGTTGGGTGTCCGGTGTCCAGGAAGGGGGATAGTTGGGTGCGCGGTGTCCAGGATAGGGGATAGTTGGGTGTCCAGGAAGGGGGATAGTTGGGTGCGCGGTGTCCAGGATAGGGGATAGTTGGGTGCTCGATGTCCAGGATAGGGGATAGTTGGGTGCGCGGTGTCTAGGATAGGTCATAGTTTGGTACCCAGTGTCCACGATAGGGGATAGCTGGGTGTTTGAAGTCCAGGAGAAGTGACAGTTGGATGCTCAGTGTAGATAATAGTTGGATGTCTCAATGTTTCTATCACTTGGTGCATCATCCAGCCACAGCAGTTCTCAGAAGGCCAGAAGTGGGTCTGGATGGTACACCTGTGACCTCCACCTGCATGAAAGCCTTGGGGTTGGATGTGGCCTTCACCTACCTTTTACCTAAACATGATGGGAAGTATCTGGGAACAGGTTCAGATAACTCCAGACTTCCTGGAAGGATCATGTGTGGTTCTGATGGACCTGAACATGACGTTCCTCCAAGGTTGGGTTATGTATTTGGATCCCCCTAGAATGGGGCAGAAGCTGTACTCTTATCATGGCTACCATCTCATCGACTTTCATCAGACTGAAGTGATTATGCAGATTCCCTGATCCCTGCTCTCCTTAATCCTCTTTAATTGAGAACCTTCATCTTCAGTAACTGACGGGTGAGACGGTGGAGTGCAGATCCCGCAGTGAGGGTGAAGGGTCATCCTTCATGTATGGTCATAGAGATGAATGGAGGGTGGTGAAGTTCTAGATCTGAGGGGAAGAGATTTCTCTGCACACAGGTGACTTCCTGAATGAAGAATCTCAGTGGGGAATGTCGGTGTGTGCGACGCCCTCTGGCTGTGTGTCCTGGTTGCAGAGTTACAGGAGAATGTGAAGGGAGGGGGGGGGGTGTAATCTGTTCTCCCCTCCCTCTGTAACCACACCTGTCATCTGCGTACATCTCCGAGGAGGAGGAGGAAGAAGAAGAAGAACGATCACCAAGAGAGAACATTCACCTGACGCTCAGCAACTGACATGACCCCCCCAGAGACCGCCTGACCCTACAGGTGAGTGAGAGCCCCCCGCTGTGTCCTTGTCACCTGTCCTACCTGTCCGGGGATTGTCCCGCCCCACCGCACTCTGCCAGGTGTCTGTTACCTAGTGACCGTGTGTATACTGATAGTGTGTATACTGACAGAGAGGTGTGTATACTGACAGAGAGGTGTGTATACTGATAGTGTGTGTATACTGACAGAGAGGTGTGTATACTGACAGAGAGGTGTGTATACTGATAGTGTGTATACTGACAGAGAGGTGTGTATACTGATAGTGTGTGTATACTGATAGTGTGTGTATACTGACAGAGAGGTGTGTATACTGACAGAGAGGTGTGTATACTGATAGTGTGTGTATACTGACAGAGAGGGGTGTATACAGTATCTGACAAAAGTAAGTACACCCCTCAGTGACATTTGTGTAAATCTTTTCTTCTATCTTTTCATGTGACAACACTGAAGAAATGACACTTGTCTACAATGTAAAGTAGTGAGTGTACAGCTTGTATAACAGTGTAAATTTACTGTCCCCTCAAAATAACTCAACACACAGCCATTAATGTCTAAACCGCTGGCAACAAAAGTCAGTACACCCCTAAGTGAAAATCTCCAAATTGGGCCCAAAGTGTCAATATTTTGTGTGGCCACCATTATTTTCCAGCACTGCCTTAACCCTCTTGGACATGGAGGTCACCAGAGCTTCACAGGTTGTCACTGGAGTCCTCTTCCCCTCCTCCATGATGACATCACAGAGCTGGTGGATGTTAGAGACCTTGCGCTCCTCCACCTTCTGTTTGAGGATGTCCCACAGATGATCAATAGGGTTTAGGTCTGGAGACATGCTTGGCCAGTCCATCACCTTTACCCTCAGCTTCTTTAGCAAGGCAGTGGTGGTCTTGGAGGTGTGTTTGGGGTGGTTATCATGTTGGAATACTGCCCTGCGGCCCAGTCTCTGAAGGGAGGGGATCATGCTCTGCTTCAGTAGGTCACAGTACATGTTGGCATTCATGGTTCCCTCAATGAACTGTAGCTCCCCAGTGCCGGCAGCACTCATGCAGCCCCAGACCATGACACTCCCACCACCATGCTTGACTGTAGACAAGACACACTTGTCTTTGTCCTCCTCACCTGGTTGCCCCCACACACGCTTGTCACCATCTGAACCAAATACGTTTATCTTGGTCTCATCAGACCACAGGACATGGTTCCAGTAATCCATCTCCTTAGTCTGCTTCTCTTCAGCAAACTGTTTGTGGACTTTCTTGTGCATCATCTTTAGAAGAGGCTTCCTTCTGGGATGACAGCCATACAGACCAATTTGATGCAGCGTGCGGCGTATGGTCTGAGCACTGACAGGCTGACCCCCCACCCCTACAACCTCTGCAGCAATGCTGGCAGCACTCATACGTCTATTTCCCAAAGACAACCTCTGGATATGACGCTGATCACGTGACCTCAACTTCTTTGGTGGACCATGGCGAGGCCTGTTCTGAGGGGAACCTGTCCTGTTATACCGCTGTATGGTCTTGGCCACCGTGCTGCAGCTCAGTTTCAGGGTCTTGGCAATCTTCTTATAGCCTAGGCCATCTTTATGTAGAGCAACAATTCTTTTTTTCAGATCCTCAGAGAGTTCCTTGCCATGAGGTGCCATGTTGTACTTCCAGTGACCAGTATGAGAGAGTGAGAGCGATAACACCAAATTTAACACACCTGCTCCCCATTCACACCTGAGACCTTGTAACACTAACGAGTCACATGACACCGGGGAGGGAATATGGCTAATTGGGCCCAATTTGGAGATTTTCACTTAGGGGTGTACTGACTTTTGTTGCCAGCGGTTTAGACATTAATGGCTGTGTGTTGAGTTATTTTGAGGGGACAGTAAATTTACACTGTTATACAAGCTGTACACTCACTACTTTACATTGTAGACAAGTGTCATTTCTTCAGTGTTGTCACATGAAAAGATAGAAGAAAAGATTTACACAAATGTCACTCAGGGGTGTACTTACTTTTGTCAGATCCTGTGTATTATTCTATGATGAGGGGTGTACTTACTTTTGTGAGATACTGTGTATTATTCTATGATGAGGGGTGTACTTACTTTTGTGAGATCCTGTGTATTATTCTATGATGAGGGGTGTACTTACTTTTGTGAGATCCTGTGTATTATTCTATGATGAGGGGTGTACTTACTTTTGTGAGATCCTGAGTATTATTCTATGATGAGGGGTGTACTTACTTTTGTCGGATCCTGTAGGTAGGGGCCATGCGGTCCGTCGGTGGGAGGAGGAAGTCGGGTAAATCTGGGATGAGGTGGAGCTCCCTCTGGAATGTCTATAATAATAATAATATTAATCAGCTGATAATGATGGGAAGGTGAATCAGTGACCTCATTATACAGTGACATCATTATTACCAACATCAGCCAATCACAGGTCAGACTTCTATACCCTGATCACTGGCTCCTGGCTCTAGTCAGGCTGGGACTTGTAGTTCCTCGGGGTGTTGGGGACCCCAGTAGAGCTGTATAGGGCCCCCTACTGGTCACATCATTCTGGGTGTGCTGGAGCCTCACACAGCAGCCTCCTCCACACTCAGTGATGTCATAATACAGATGGCCAATAGGAACGTGTCTGTGTGCTGAGCGCTGTGTGTGTGGGCTGTACTGTACACTCACCGGACACGGTATGAGGACCACCCTCTACAATCGCTCGGTAACACAAATCGCTAATCAGCCAATCACACGGCAGCAACTTGATGCATTTTGGCATCTAGACGTGGTGAAGATGATTTGCCGAAGTTCAAACCGAGCCTCAGGATGGGGGAAGAAAGGAGGTTGAAGTGACTCTGAACGTGGTTGGTGGCAGACGGGCCAGTCTGAGTATTTCCAGGATCTTCACACACAACTCTCGGGATTACAGAGAATGGTGGGAAAAAAGAGAAAATATCCAGTGAGCGGCAGTTGTGTGGAGGAAAATGCCTTACAGAGGTCAGAGGAGGATGGGCAGATGGGTTCCGGGTGATAGAAAGACAACAGGAACTCCAATCACCTCTCTATTAATTTAGAGGTTGGGTGACACCAGGTCAGAATCAGGTACCACATCCTAGAGCTGCACAATTAATCAGTAAAAGATCGAGATCTCGATTCAACCCCCCCCATTAAAGGATCGTGATCTCGATTCACCCCCCGTTAAAAGATCGTGATCTCGATTCACCCCCCACGTTAAAAGATCGTGATCTCGATTCAACCCCCCCGTTAAAAGATCGTGATCTCGATTCAACCCCCCCCGTTAAAAGATCGTGATCTCGATTCAACCCCCCCGTTAAAAGATCGTGATCTCGACTGACCCCCCCCGTTAAAAGATTGTGATCTCGATTCAACCCCCCATTAAAAGATCGAGATCTCGATTCAACCCCCCCGTTAAAAGATCGTGATCTCGATTCAACCCCCCCGTTAAAAGATCGTGATCTCGACTGACCCCCCCGTTAAAAGATCGTGATCTCGACTGACCCCCCCGTTAAAAGATCGTGATCTCGACTGACCCCCCCGTTAAAAGATCGTGATCTCGATTCAACCCCCCCATTAAAAGATCAAGATCTCGATTCACCCACCCCCCCGTTAAAAGATCGTGATCTCGATTCACCCCCCCGACGATCTCTATTGCGGAGTTTCCCGATTCTTTCCTGTAACAAGTATAGAGAGTTCTCCGCTCTTCTCTGCCAGTCTGCTGAGTTTTTAACAACATTGTAACTCTTCCGTCTTCGATCAAAGGGATAAAACGAGCGCGGGAAGTTTAACCACTTAAAGTCTAAACCTTTTTCTGACACTTTGTTTTTTACAGTTAAAATCAGATTTTTTTTGCTAATAAATTACTTTGAACCCCCCAAACATTATATATATATATATTTTTTTAGCAGAGACCCTAGAGAATAAAATGGCGATTGTTGCAATATTTTATGTCACACAGCGGTCTTTCAAACGCAATTTTTGGGGAAAAAAAAATACACTTCAACGAATAATAACAACAACAAAAAATGAAACAGTAAAGTTAGCCCAATTTTTGTTTGTTTAACGTGAAAGTTGATGTTACGCCGTGAGAATCGCGATCTGTCTTCTATGCAAAAAAAAAAAAATTGCGATTCTCATTTTAGCCGAAATGGTGCAGCTGCACCACATCCCGTATATACAGAGAGAAAGGAGGAGGGGCGAGCCGGACTTTCAAAGGTACCAAAGATTTGAAAAAAAAAATTTTTATTATAAACAACTCTTAAAGCGGAGGACCACCCTAAAATAAAAAATTGTATTAATATTCTTAAAAAAATAAAAAAACATTTTAACTTACCTGAAACCCCTGTTGCTAGGCAGACTTCCTAATCTACCTCTTCCTATTCCGCGGCGCTTCCTCCTCTTCGGCGAGCGGTCCCCGTTGCCTTCTGGGACATGTGTGTGTGTCCCAGGAAACAACGGGGCCATTCACAAAGCGCCGCGCAACAGGAAATGGGCAGTGAAGCCACAAGGCTCCACTGCCTGTTTCCCTTCGTTAAGATGGAGGCGCCGGCAGCTGATCCGATGGACGGATCGGCCTCGTGGGGGGGGGGCCCACATTGCGGGTCTCACTGGACAGGTAAGTGTCCTTATTAAAAGTCAGCAGCTACAGTGTTTGTAGTTGCTGACTTTAAAAAAAAAAATTGTGGCTGAAACTTCGCTTTAAAATGACAATAAGCATTTGCAAGAATCCCGTATCAATTTGTACAACCGCTTCCTACTCTACATGTTTCGCTCAGATGAGCTTTCTCAGGAGATTGATTTTTTGAAGTGTCATGTGAAGTAAAGTATAATATAAAAGAAACAACATTTAGAGATGATTGTACTTGGAAAGTTGTTCGAAAGATAAAATCACAAGGCCTGTCAAAAAAAAGAGTCAATATTTTTATATGTACAACCGCTTCTTACTCTACATGTTTCGCTCAGATGAGCTTTCTCAGGAGATTGATTTTTTGAAGCGTCACGTGAAGTAAAGTATAATATAAAAGAAACAACATTTAGAGATGATTGTACTTGGAAAGTTGTTCGAAAGATAAAATCACAAGGCGTGTCAAAAAAAAAGAGTCAATATTTTTACATGTACAACCGCTTCTTACTCTACATGTTTCGCTCAGATGGGCTTTCTCAGGAGATTGATTTTTTGAAGTGTCACGTGAAGTAAAGTATAATATAAAAGAAACAACATTTAGAGATGATTGTACTTGGAAAGTTGTTTCGAAAGATAAAATCACAAGGCCTGTCAAAAAAAAAAGAGTCAATATTTTTACATGTACAACCGCTTCTTACTCTACATGTTTCGCTCAGATAGGCTTTCTCAGGAGATTGATTTTTTGAAGTGTCACGTGAAGTAAAGTATAATATAAAAGAAACAACATTTAGAGATGATTGTACTTGGAAAGTTGTTCGAAAGATAAAATCACAAGGCCTGTCAAAAAAAAGAGTCAATATTTTTACATGTACAACCGCTTCTTACTCTACATGTTTCGCTCAGATGAGCTTTCTCAGGAGATTTTTTTTTTTGAAGCGTCACATGAAGTAAAGTATAGTATAAAAGAAACAACATTTATAGATGATTGTACTTGGAAAGTTGTTCGAAAGATAAAATCACAAGGCGTGTAAAAAAAAAAAAAAGAGAGTCTTGATATTATCCATCGTTATAATGTAATAATCAAATATTGTACAAAATGATACTTTATAGAACATGATGATAGACTGGAAAGGAACGTCTACCGGATGATTGTATTTAGAGAGATATTAATTGAAGTCATTCCCCCGATGAAGACCGGATTCTAGAAAGTAGAGGAACCTTCTCCAACCAAAGAGAAAAGAGACATTTGATTATTTATAATATTATAATGTAATATTGGAATTGAGGAACATGTCCAAATCTTTATATCATTTCATCCCTAATGAAGATCATTTTCATCGATATTATAAAGAAGTCATTGAGGAAAAGGGGTTGTAGTTGGGGACTTTAAGGAAGCCATGACCTGGTGAGGTCGCGTATTTCCATCCCAGTCTGAATCAAAGGAAAAGGGCTCAGCCAGAAAAAGGGGGGACTTTATATGAAGCACATGACTACAGAAGGGGAGTGGGGTGAACATAAGGAAATTCATTGAAAACACGAAGGTAGTATGAAGGATACACGGTAACATACATAGAATACATGATGGATAGTACAGCTGGAACATGCAGATAATGCTGGTATAATAAGATAATAGATAAACAAGGTAATGACAATAAACATGACAGTAACATCTCATTACATAGTCTTAATACAAAAAATAAAAGGAAATGAAAACAGGAATCATATTGCATGACCATGTAACAATACATAAAGCACTGAGGAGGCAAAATATGTTCGTAAACAGTTGTCAGCCTGTACCTTTATCTATGTCAGGGGTAAACCTGCGGATTTAAAAAAAAATATAAAAAGTAGCCGAAAATAAAGGTGGAAAAGGGAGTAAAAAAGAACCGACTTAGCGATTAAGAAAAAGAAAGAGGGGAGAGAAATAGTGAAGAAAGAGTGGGGGGAGAGGAAAGGTGGGGGAGGGGGGGTCCGCAGGATGGGGAGCCTGTGATCTCGTTACAAGGAGAGTAGTGCCGAATCGAATCTGGAGGGGTGGGCATAGTTTACCCATGGTTGCCATGTTCGGAGAAATTTGTCATGTGTATCTGATAATACCGCTGTCAGTTTTTCATTAACCATGGTATCATTAATGCGGTTTTTTTAACCGCTTCAAAACTTAGGGCTGGAGTTTTCCATGATTTTGCAATAGTTAATTTAGTTGCTGTAAATATATGGGATGCCAACTGACGCTCTGGTCTCAACAGTTCAATGATTGTTTTCTCCAAAAGGGCCTCAAAGGGGTCCCTCTTTATGGTAGTATTGAAGAGGTTTCGAAGGAGTGCATACTCTCTGACCCAAAGTCTGCATACCTTAGGGCAGTGTTTCTCAACTCCAGTCCTCAAGGCGCCCCAACAGGTCATGTCTTCAGGATTTCCCTTAGATGAAACAGCTGTGGTAATTACTAAGGTAGTGAAATTGATCAAATCACCTGTGCAAAATAATGAAAAGCCTGAAAACATGACCCCTTTTGGGGCGCCTTGAGGACTGGAGTTGAGAAACACTGCCTTAGGGCACTTCCACCAAATGTGTGCCATCGTGCCCTCTTGTGAACACCCTCGAAAACATGAAGGGGAATATGATGGGATAAAACTCGCTAATCTGGCTGGGGTATAGTACCATCTATAAAGAATTTTGTAAGCATTTTCCAAGAACAGAACATTCTTGGATAATGAGATAGTCATGGCCTGCCAGTCCTCTGGGTCTACCTTCTTAGCCAGCTCTGCTTCCCAATGGAGGTGATATGCTCTTATGGGCGGTTTTGTGGAGCCAATAATGGCTGCGTGAATGAATGAAATCAAACCTGGGGACTGGGGTCGTGATCTGCAAAGATGTTCAAAGGGAGTTAGTGTATAAGGGGCGTCATGAGATTTTATAAGGGTTAGTAGGAAATGTCGTATTTGCATATATCTAAAATGTTCCCTTAGGGGGATGTCATGTGAGGAGCGTAAGGCTGCAAATGTTGTGATCCTAGTTGGGGAAAGCATAGAGTGGACATCCACAAAGCCTTGCTCAGTCCACCACCGGAATTGCTGCGGGTTATCGTGCCCCGGTGGGAACAATGGGCAGTGAAGAAGAGAAAGTAGGGGAAGGTGTGGGGAGATTAGACCTGCAGAGTATTTGACTGAATCCCATAACCGTAGTGAATGGGCCAAACATGGGCCCATAGCACTAGGACGATGTTCTTGAGGGAGCCATGGAAGAGAGGCTAAAGGTATCGGGTGAAAGTCTACCATATCCATGGTGGCCCATAATGGCATCTGAGATTTCTCATGGAGATGGGATAATGGAGCTATGGCTGCCGCTGTGTAATAAGCTTGTAGATTGGGTACTGATAAACCTCCATTAATTTTACGAGCAAATAGTACCTGCTTTTTAATCCTAGGTTTCTTGGAATGAAGATCATTTTCATCAATATTATAAAGAAGTCATTGAGGAAAAGGGGTTGTAGTTGGGGACTTTAAGGAAGCCATGACCTGGTGAGGTCGCGTATTTCCATCCCAGTCTGAATCAAAGGAAAAGGGCTCAGCCAGAAAAAGGGGGGACTTTATATGAAGCACATGACTACAGAAGGGGAGTGGGGTGAACATAAGGAAATTCCTTGAAAACACGAAGGTAGTATGAAGGATACACGGTAACATACATAGAATACATGATGGATAGTACAGCTGGAACATGCAGATAATGCTGGTAGCAAGGGATAATAGATAAACAAGGTAATGACAATAAACAGTAACATCTCATTGTAGGACCACAAGAAGTTTCCTGGTTCACCACCAAAGGAATTTTTCAAAGAAACCATGATACAAAGTATTGCCTGCAGGGCCTATGGCCTTGGAAGGGGTAGATATTCCGTAAACTTGAATGGGAAAAGGTAAAATGGCTAGATATGCAGCATCCGGTAGCTCTACGCGTTTCGTGGCTTAAGTGCCACTCATCAGGAGCAAACTGTGAGATATCTGGAATGAAACTGGTGTAAGTAAAGTGTAAGGTATGTAAAGCTAGTTGGGGGTGGGGTGTAATAGAGAGCCCCCAAAATCAGTAATAACCTACTAAGGGTGTATGTGTCGATGGCGTGGAGGCGACGCCCCAAGGCATCCGAGGGTACCCCCAACCCGGGAGCCACGGCGGACCGTCCCTCGGGGACAGGAGGGGCAACCACACGGGCAGGCAAAGCAACACGAGGCAGAACTGAGGGGAAAGTGAAGAAGTGAAAATAAAATAAACCAAGGAAGTGGTGAGAGGTGAAAATGGTTGAGGGTGAACAGCGGGAGGCCCCCATAAAGGAAAGGGGGTAAGGTGAAAGTGAATAGGTAAGGGGTGCCTGAAGGAAAGAGAACCCCAAGTGCAGGGTGATAAAAGTGCCAATCTGGATTAGGACCCATGTGAGTGGAGAAAGCAAGGAGGAGTGATGAAGTGTTACCTTGTGAGGGTGAAGAACCCTACTAGAGGAAAGACCGTAAACCAGTGTGTAGAGCCTCGAGTGTCCTGACCACCCGGGAGGAGGACACCCATATATACCCAGCGCGGGGTGGTCCACCGACGTCACGCCGTGAGACAAAAGGGGAGGAGCACCGTGGGTTGGGCAAATCGAGTCCCCGACCCACCGGCACACTAACACCCCCGCTCGCCCACGAATCTGGAAACACAGCTGTCCTTACCTATTCACTTTCACCTTACCTTTATGGGGGCCTCCCGCTGTTCACCCTCAACCATTTTCACCTCTCACCACTTCCTTGGTTTATTTTATTTTCATTTTTGTTTCACTTCTTCACTTTCCCCTCAGTTCTGCCTCGTGTTGCTTTGCCTGCCCGTGTGGTTGCCCCTCCTGTTCCCGAGGGACGGTCCGCCGCGGCTCCCGGGTTGGGGATACCCTCGGATGCCTTGGGGCGTTGCCTCCACGCCATCGACACATACACCCTTAGTAAGTTATCACTGATTTTGGGCGTTCTCTATTACACCCCTCCCCCAACTAGCTTTACATACCTTACGCTTTACTTACACCAGTTTCATTCCAGATATCTCACAGTTTGCTCCTGATGAGTGGCACTTAAGCCACGAAACGCGTAGAGCTACCGGATGCTGCATATCTAGCCATATTACCTCTTCCCTTTCAAGTTTACGGAATATCTACCCCTTCCAAGGCCATAGGCCCTGCAGGCAATACTTTGTATCATGGTTTCTTTGAAAAATTCCTTTGGTGGTGAACCAGGAAACTTCTTGTGGTCCTACAATGAGATGTTACTGTTTATTGTCATTACCTTGTTTATCTATTATCTTATTATACCAGCATTATTTGCATGTTCCAGCTGTACTATCCATCATGTATTATATGTATGTTACCGTGTATCCTTCATACTACCTTCGTGTTTTCAATGAATTTCCTTATGTTCACCCCACTCCCCTTCTGTAGTCATGTGCTTCATATAAAGTCCCCCCTTTTTCTGGCTGAGCCCTTTTCCTTTGATTCAGACTGGGATGGAAATACGCGACCTCACCAGGTCATGGCTTCCTTAAAGTCCCCAACTACAACCCCTTTTCCTCAATGACTTCTTTATAATATCGATGAAAATGATCTTCATTAGGGATGAAATGATATAAAGATTTGGACATGTTCCTCAATTCCAATATTACATTATAATATTATAAATAATCAAATGTCTCTTTTCTCTTTGGTTGGAGAAGGTTCCTCTACTTTCTAGAATCCGGTCTTCATCGGGGGAATGACTTCAATTAATATCTCTCTAAATACAATCATCCGGTAGACGTTCCTTTCCAGTCTATCATCATGTTATATAAAGTATCATTTTGTACAATATTTGATTATTACATTATAACGATGGATAATATCACGACTCTCTTTTTTTTTTTTTTGACAGGCCTTGTGATTTTATCTTTCGAACAACTTTCCAAGTACAATCATCTATAAATGTTGTTTCTTTTATATTATACTTTACTTCATGTGACGCTTCAAAAAATCAATCTCCTGAGAAAGCTCATCTGAGCGAAACAGGTAGAGTAAGAAGCGGTTGTACATGTAAAAATATTGACTCTTTTTTTTGACACGCCTTGTGATTTTATCTTTCGAACAACTTTCCGAGTACAATCATCTATAAATGTTGTTTCTTTTATATTATACTTTACTTCATGTGACGCTTCAAAAAAAAAATCTCCTGAGGAAGCTCATCTGAGCGAAACATGTAGAGTAAAAAGCGGTTGTGCATGTAAAAAAAAAAATTTGATACGGGATTCTTGCAAATGCTTATTGTCATTTTAAGAGTTGTTTATAATAAAATGTATATGTTTCTGAAGGTTATTGTTTATTTTCAAATCTTTGGTACATTTTAAAATCCCACTCGCCCCTCCTCCTTTCTCTCAAATCACCCCTCGTTACACCAAAGGTATGCAGAATACCATCTTTGGAACACATACCACTTGAAGCAGATGGGCTACAGCAGCAGAAGACCACACCGGGTGCCAATCTTGTCAGCTTAGAACAGGAAACTGAGGCTACAATTGGCACAGGATCACCAAAATTGGACGATAGAAGATTGGAAAGACATTGCATGGTCTGATGAGTCTGGATTTCACCCCCGACATTCAGATGGTGGGGTCAGAATTTGGCGCATGGATCCATCCTGCCTTGTATCAGGCTGGTGGTGGAGGTGTAAGGGTGTGGGGGATGGGATATCACTGGTTCAGGCTGGTGGTGGGGGTGTAATGGTGTGGGGGATGGGATATCACCGGTTCAGGCTGGTGGTGGGGGTGTAATGGTGTGGGGGATGGGTATCACCGGTTCAGGCTGGTGGTGGGGGTGTAATGGTGTGGGGGATGGGATAACACCGGTTCAGGCTGGTGGTGGGGGTGTAATGGTGTGGGGGATGGGATATCACCGGTTCAGGCTGGTGGTGGGGGTGTAATGGTGTGGGGGATGGGATATCACCGGTTCAGGCTGGTGGTGGGGGTGTAATGGTGTGGGGGATGGGATATCACCGGTTCAGGCTGGTGGTGGGGGTGTAATGGTGTGGGGGATGGGATATCACCAGTTCAGGCTGGTGGTGGGGGTGTAATCGTGTGGGGGATGGGATATCACCAGTTCAGGCTGGTGGTGGGGGTGTAATGGTGTGGGGGATGGGATATCACCGGTTCAGGTTGGTGGTGGGGGTGTAATGGTGTGGGGGATGGGATATCACCGGTTCAGGCTGGTGGTGGGGGTGTAATGGTGTGGGGGATGGGATATCACCGGTTCAGGCTGGTGGTGGAGGTGTAAGGGTGTGGGGGATGGGATATCACCGGTTCAGGCTGGTGGTGGGGGTGTAATGGTGTGGGGGATGGGATATCACCGGTTCAGGCTGGTGGTGGGGGTGTAATGGTGTGGGGGATGGGATATCACCGGTTCAGGCTGGTGGTGGGGGTGTAATGGTGTGGGGGATGGGATATCACCGGTTCAGGCTGGTGGTGGGGGTGTAATGGTGTGGGGGATGGGATATCACCGGTTCAGGCTGGTGGTGGGGGTGTAATGGTGTGGGGGATGGGATATCACCGGTTCAGGCTGGTGGTGGGGGTGTAATGGTGTGTGGGATGGGATATCACCGGTTAAGGTTGGTGGTGGGGGTGTAATGGTGTGGGGGATGGGATATCACCGGTTCAGGCTGGTGGTGGGGGTGTAATGGTGTGGGGGATGGGATATCACCGGTTCAGGCTGGTGGTGGGGGTGTAATGGTGTGGGGGATGGGATATCACCGGTTCAGGCTGGTGGTGGGGGTGTAATGGTGTGGGGGATGGGATATCACTGGTTCAGGCTGGTGATGGGGGTGTAATGGTGTGGGGGATGGGATATCACCGGTTCAGGCTGGTGGTGGGATTGTAATGGTGTGGGGGATGGGATATCACCGGTTCAGGTTGGTGGGGGTGTAATGGTGGGGGGGGGATATTTTCTTGGCACACTTTGGGCCCCTTAGTACCAACTGAGCATGGTATAATCACCACGGCCTACCTAAGTATTGTTGCTGACCATGTCCATCCCTTTATGACTACAGTGTCCACCATCTTCTGATGGCTCCTTCCAGCAGGATAATGCACCATGTCACAAAGCTCCAATCATCTCACCACTGGACAATGAGGTCCCTGTCCTCCAATGGCCTCCACACTCACCACATCTCATCCAATAGAGAACCTTTGGGATGTGGTGGAACTGTGTGATGTTATCAGGTCACTATGGAGGAGAATCTCTGAGGAACGTTTCCAACACCTTGTTGTATCTCTGCCACCAAGAATGAAGGCCAAAGGGGGTCCAACACGGGACTAGCAAGGGGGACCTAATAAAGTGTCCGGTGAATGGACATTGCCTTGTGACGTCGGTGTAGGAGGACGGTGACATTGTCATGTTTGGTGGTGACGTTGGGCGGGGATGAGATGTCTGGGTGTGTATTATATAGTGATTGTCGGATTGTGTAAGGTGCGAGGTATCGGGACACTCGTTCTGCTGGTCTTTCCTGTACACAGAGCTTCTCACACCCTCCGACCTGAGAGGTGAGACACAACTCCCTCTCACACCTCTACATCCGACCCATACATTACACAGCACAACACCCTACATACATCATATATATACAGTGCCTGGAAAAAGTATTCACACCCCTTGAAATTTCCCACATTTCTCATGTTACAACCAAAAACGTAAATGTATTTTATTGGGATTTTATGTGATAGACCAACACAAAGTGTCACATAATTGTGAAGTGGAAGGAAAATGATAAATGATACAAATAAATAGGTGAAAAGTGTGGGGGGGGGGGGCATTTGTATTCAGTCCCCTTCACTCTGATAACTAAAATCTAGAGGAACCAATTGCCTTCAGAAGTCACCTAATTAGTAAATAGAGTCCACCTGTGTGTCATTTAATCTCAGTATAAATACAGCTGTTCTGTGAAGCCCCCAGAGGTTTGTTAGAGAACCTTAGTGAACAAACAGCATCATGAAGGCCAAGGAACACACCAGACAGGTCAGGGATAAAGTTGTGGAGAAGTATAAAGCAGGGTTAGGTTATAAAAAAATCTCCCAAGCTTTGAACATCTCACGGAGCTCTGTTCAATCCATCATCGGAAAATGGAAAGAGTATGGCACAACTGCAAACCTACCAAGACATGGCCGTCCACCTAAACTGACCGGCCGGGCAAGGAGAACATTCATCAGAGAAGAGCCAAGAGGTCCATGGTAACTCTGGAGGAGCTGCAGAGATCCACAGCTCAGGTGGGAGAATCTGTCCACAGGACAACTATTAGTCGTGTTCTCCACAAATCTGCCCTTTATGGAAGAGTGACAAGAAGAAAGACATTGGTGAAAGAAAGTCATAAGAAGTCCTGTTTGTAGTTTGTGAGAAGCCATGTGGAGGACACAGCAAACATGTGGAAGAAGGTGATCTGGTCACATGAGACCAAAATTCAACTTTATGGCCTAAAAGTAAAACACTATGTGTGGGGAAAACTAACACTGCACATCACCCTGAACACACCATCCCCACCGTGAAACATGGTGGTGGCAGCATCATGTGGTGGGGATGGTTTTCTTCAGCAGGGACAGGGAAGCTGGTCAGAGTTGATGGGAAGATGGATGGAGACAAATACAGGACAATCTTAGAAGAAAACCTGTTAGAGTCTACAAAAGACTTGAGACTGGGGCGGAGGTTCACCTTCCAGCAGGACAACGACCCGAAACATCCAGCCAGAGCTACAATGGAATGGTTTAGATCAAAGCATATTCATGTGTTAGAATGGCCCAGTCACAGTCCAGACCTAAATCACATTGAGAATCTGTGGCAAGACTTGAAAATTGCTGTTCACAGACGCTCTCCATCCAATCTGACAGAGCTTGAGATATTTTACAAAGAAGAATGGGCAGAAATGTCCTCTCTAGATGTGCAAAGCTGGTAGAGACATCCCCAAAAAGACTTGTAGAGAAAGGGGGTTCTACAAAGTATTGACTCCGGGGGGCGCCATACAAATGCCCCTCCCCCCCCACACTTTTCACATATTTATTTGTATCATTTATCATTTTCCTTCCACTTCACAATTATGTGACACTTTGTGTTGGTCTATCACATAAAATCCCAATAAAATACATTTACGTTTTTGGTTGTAACAAAATGTGGGGAATGTCAAGGGGTATGAATACTTTTTCCAGGCACTGTACATTTATAGAAGTTGTGATGTCGGGAGCAGAGAATAACGTTCAGCCAATCAGATCCCGGATTTATAACAGATGACGTCTGATTGGAGACTCTCCTCCATGTATGAACAGATCTTCGCTCTCCTGGATTCCATCTGGAATGACTCGGCAGTCAGACAAACGTTTAATGATTGGACGATGGAGAACCAGCCTGGGAAAGGGGCGTGGTCACAGTTTTATGGTGCAGGACATATAATTATTTTTATTATAATATAATCTTTACAGAGTATGAAGAGTCAGTTGGTGGATTATACGTGATTTTATGAGCCTTCCATACATTGAGTCATGTCTCTGGGTTGGACGTGTTCGGCTCTTACCCCATTGTTCTCCATGGTGAGCTCAGTCTGCTGTGTATGGAGGATGGAGGATCTTATAGAGAGGGAATCGGGGTAAGGAGGCCTCTCTGGGAGGTTGTGATTGTGGGAGTGGAGGCTGCAGGCCAGAGACAACCTTCTCTGTACACCGAGGAATGTGAGGCTTCATCTGCCTCAGGAGGTGTGAGTGATGGACAGGAATATATATATATATACTGTGTATACAGAGAGTGAGGGGAACAGATATATACCATCTATATACACTATAGAGGGAGAGTCCCACATACAGGATATATTTATATACAGAGATCCCACATCGGGCTGAATGTTCAGTCCAGGAGAAGACCTCCTGGTAGATGGACCTCCTATGATGTGGTGAGGCCCCGCAATCCTGAAGGAAGAACCAGGAGAATTTCTGAATATATCCCTCCAATCCCATCCCTCCGTCCTCCGATCCCATCCCTCCGTCCTCCGATCCCATTTCTCCGATCCCATCCCTCCGTCCTCCGATGCCATCCCTCCGTCCTCCGATCCCATCCCTCCGTCCTCCGATCCCATTCCTCCGATCCCCTCCCTCCATCCTCCGATCCCATTCCTCCGTCCTCCGATCCCATCCCTCCGTCCTCCGATCCCATCCCTCCGTCCTCCGATCCCATTTCTCCGATCCCATCCCTCCGTCCTCCGATGCCATCCCTCCGTCCTCCGATCCCATCCCTCCGTCCTCCGATCCCATTCCTCCGATCCCCTCCCTCCATCCTCCGATCCCATTCCTCCGTCCTCCGATCCCATCCCTCCGTCCTCCGATCCCATCCCTCCGTCCTCCGATCCCATTCCTCCGTCCTCCGATCCCATCCCTCCGTCCTCCGATCCCATCCCTCCGTCCTCCGATCCCATCCCTCCGTCCTCCGATCCCATTCCTCCGATCCCATCCCTCCGTCCTCCGATCCCATCCCTCCGTCCTCCGATCCCATCCCTCCGTCCTCCGATCCCATTCCTCCGTCCTCCGATCCCATCCCTCCGTCCTCCGATCCCATCCCTCCGTCCTCCGATACCCTCCCTCCGTCCTCCGATCCCATCCCTCCGTCCTCCGATCCCATTCCTCCGTCCTCCGATCCCATTCCTCCGTCCTCCGATCCCATCCCTCCGTCCTCCGATCCAATCTCTCCGTCCTCCGATCCAATCTCTCCGTCCTCCGATCCCATTCCTCCGTCCTCCGATCCCATCCCTCCGTCCTCCGATCCCATTCCTCCGTCCTCCGATCCCATCCCTCCGTCCTCCGATCCAATCTCTCCGTCCTCCGATCCAATCTCTCCGTCCTCCGATCCCATTCCTCCGTCCTCCGATCCCATCCCTCCGTCCTCCGATCCCATCCCTCCGTCCTCCGATCCCATCCATCCGTCCTCCGATCCCATTCCTCCGTCCTCCGATCCCATCCCTCCGTCCTCCGATCCCATCCCTCCGTCCTCCGATCCCATCCCTCCGTCCTCCGATCCCATTCCTCCGTCCTCCGATCCCATCCCTCCGTCCTCCGATCCCATTCCTCCGTCCTCCGATCCCATCCCTCCGTCCTCCGATCCCATCCCTCCATCCTCCGATCCCATTCCTCCGTCCTCCGATCCCATCCCTCCGTCCTCCGATCCCATCCCTCCGTCCTCCGATCCCCTCCCTCCGTCCTCCGATCCCATCCCTCCGTCCTCCGATCCCATTCCTCCGTCCTCCGATCCCATTCCTCCGTCCTCCGATCCCATCCCTCCGTCCTCCGATCCCATTCCTCCGTCCTCCGATCCCATCCCTCCGTCCTCCGATCCAATCTCTCCGTCCTCCGATCCAATCTCTCCGTCCTCCGATCCCATTCCTCCGTCCTCCGATCCCATCCCTCCGTCCTCCGATCCCATCCCTCCGTCCTCCGATCCCATCCATCCGTCCTCCGATCCCATTCCTCCGTCCTCCGATCCCATCCCTCCGTCCTCCGATCCCATCCCTCCGTCCTCCGATCCCATTCCTCCGTCCTCCGATCCCATTCCTCCGATTCCATCCCTCTGTCCTCCGATCCCATTCCTCCGTCCTCCGATCCCATCCCTCCGTCCTCCGATCCCATCCCTCCATCCTCCGATCCCATCCATCCGTCCTCCGATCCCATTCCTCCGTCCTCCGATCCCATCCCTCCGTCCTCCGATCCCATCCCTCCGTCCTCCGATCCCATTCCTCCGTCCTCCGATCCCATTCCTCCGATTCCATCCCTCCGTCCTCCGATCCCATTCCTCCGTCCTCCGATCCCATCCCTCCGTCCTCCGATCCCATTCCTCCGATTCCATCCCTCCGTCCTCCGATCCCATTCCTCCGATCCCATCCCTCCGTCCTCCGATCCCATCCCTCCGTCCTCCGATCCCATCCCTCCATCCTCCGATCCCATCCATCCGTCCTCCGATTCCATCCTTCCGTCCTCCGATCCCATCCCTCCGTCCTCCGATTCCATCCTTCCGTCCTCCGATCCCATCCCTCCGTCCTCCGATCCCATTCCTCCGATTCCATCCCTCCGTCCTCCGATCCCATTCCTCCATCCTCCGATCCCATCCCTCCGTCCTCCGATCCCATTCCTCCGATTCCATCCCTCCGTCTTCCGATCCCATTCCTCCGATCCCATCCCTCCGTCCTCCGATCCCATCCCTCCGTCCTCCGATCCCATCCCTCCATCCTCCGATCCCATCCCTCCATCCTCCGATCCCATCCTTCCGTCCTCCGATCCCATCCCTCCGTCCTCCGATCCCATCCCTCCGTCCTCCGATCCCATCCCTCCGTCCTCCGATCCCATCCCTCCGTCCTCCGATCCCATTCCTCCTTCCTCCGATCCCATCCCTCCGTCCTCCGATCCCATCCCTCCGTCCTCCGATCCCATTCCTCCGTCCTCCGATCCCATCCCTCCGTCCTCCGATCCCATCCCTCCGTCCTCCGATCCCATCCCTCCGTCCTCCGATCCCATCCCTCCGTCCTCCGATCCCATTCCTTCGTCCTCCGATCCCATCCCTCCGTCCTCCGATCCCATCCCTCCGTCCTCCGATCCCATCCCTCCGTCCTCCGATCCCATCCCTCCGTCCTCCGATCCCCTCCCTCCGTCCTCCGATCCCATCCCTCTGTCCTCCGATCCCATTCCTCCGTCCTCCGATCCCATTCCTCCGTCCTCCGATCCCATCCCTCCGTCCTCCGATCCAATCTCTCCGTCCTCCGATCCAATCTCTCCGTCCTCCGATCCCATTCCTCCGTCCTCCGATCCCATCCCTCCGTCCTCCGATCCCATCCCTCCGTCCTCCGATCCCATCCATCTGTCCTCCGATCCCATCCCTCCGTCCTCCGATCCCATCCCTCCGTCCTCCGATCCCATTCTTCCGATTCCATCCCTCCGTCCTCCGATCCCATTCCTCCGTCCTCCGATCCCATCCCTCCGTCCTCCGATCCCATTCCTCCGATTCCATCCCTCCGTCCTCCGATCCCATTCCTCCGATCCCATCCCTCCGTCCTCCGATCCCATCCCTCCATCCTCCGATCCCATCCCTCCGTCCTCCGATCCCATTCCTCCGTCCTCCGATCCCATTCCTCCGTCCTCCGATCCCATCCCTCCGTCCTCCGATCCCATTCCTCCGTCCTCCGATCCCACCCCTCTATGTTCTCCGTTACTCCCATCCTTTTATCCTGTGTTGTGATCCGTCCTCTTATTGTCTGTCCTCCAATCATCTTGTCACACTTTATTCTGATTCCCCATCTGGGGGGGAGGGGGTTCCGCGTGGGCGGGATCCTTCCTCATATGACAATTGGGGGGGTTCTGTCTGATTAGTACATATGAGGTCAGGTTGTCTCTCTGGGGTGATGATTGCTAGCTCTGTGGGTTCTGTCAGTGGGCGGAGCTCAGCCCTGTCCCCTGTGATGTCAGACATAGATTGCTGCGCTCCGGTCTGTGTTGGTGATATATGGAGGAGAAGATATTTCCAGGACATTGTCAGGTGTGTGCGGGGCCCCCGGGGGCCCCATGGGGGGTCTCTGATCCTCAGTGCATTGTGGGAGGATTGTTGGTGGGAGTCTTTCATGTCCATGGAGTGCAGATCAGGCAGAACGTGTTTCAGGTGTGTGGAGGGCCCCCGGGGGGGGAGGACAATTGGGGGGGGCCCGTGTATTGTATGAAGGCCCCCCTCCCCCTCCTCCTCTGTAGTGTCCTGACTTGTAGAGTCTCACTTCATTCGCTGCGCTGTCTCTGTCTTCATTCTCTTTTCATCTCATGGAATCTGATAAAACATAAAAGGAAATCCCCTCCGATACTTTGTAACATTGTGATGGGAAGAGGAATGGATGGGGGATGTGTGGAGGGCTCCGATGGAAGCTGATCACTGGGGGGTGACAGTCCGCTATCCTCCAATCATCACTTCCTGTCCCAGAGACACAACAGGAAGTGAGGGGAATCTCCTCTCAGGTGTCCCCAACAGGAAATTCCCCGTCTTCTGGTGATTTCCTGTGCTGGGGACGGAGACTGTCCAATCACCTCCCCCGGAGATTAGAGGGGCCCCTACAGAGGGGATGGGGGGGTGACTGTGACCCCTCCTGTGCTGGGAGGGGGAGGGGGGACTTTTACCTGCACAGGACAGGAGGAGGAGTTCCCCTTTATGTGTGTGTGGGGGAGGGGAAAATCCACACCTGACATTCCACTCTTCATACCTGGGGGGGGAACCCCCCATAAATCACCCCCCCTCCTTATACACAAACCCCCCAAATAATCATCACCCCCCTCCTCATACACAGACCCCCCCCCCCACAAATTATCACCCCCCTCCTCATATACAGACCCCCCCCACAAATCATCACCCCCCTCCTCATACACAGACCCCCCCCACAAATTATCACCCCCCTCCTCATACACAGACCCCCCCCACAAATCATCACCCCCCTCCTCATACACAGACCCCCCCCACAAATTATCACCCCCCTCCTCATACACCCCCCCCCCCCACAAATCATCACCCCCCTCCTCATACACAGACCCCCCCCCACAAATCATCACCCCCCTCCTCATACACAGACCCCCCCCCACAAATGATCACCCCCCTCCTCATACACAGACCCCCCCCCACAAATTATCACCCCCCTCCTCATACACAGACCCCCCCCCACAAATTATCACCCCCCTCCTCATACACAGACCCCCCCCCACAAATCATCACCCCCCTCCTCATACACAGACCCCCCCCACAAATTATCACCCCCCTCCTCATACACCCCCCCCCCACAAATCATCACCCCCCTCCTCATACACAGACCCCCCCCACAAATCATCACCCCCCTACTTATACACAGACCCCCCCCACAAATCATCACCCCCTCTCCTTATACACAGACCCCCCCACAAATCATCACCCCCCTACTTATACACAGACCCCCCCCAATAATCATCATCCCCCTCCTCATACACAGACCCCCCCACAAATCATCACCCCCCTCCTCATACACAGACCCCCCCCACCAATCATCACCCCCCTACTTATACACAGACCCCCCCCACAAATCATCACCCCCTCTCCTTATACACAGACCCCCCCACAAATCATCACCCCCCTACTTATACACAGACCCCCCCAATAATCATCATCCCCCTCCTCATACACAGACCCCCCCACAAATCATCACCCCCCCTCCTCATACACAGACCCCCCAAATAATCATCACCCCCTCTCCTTATACACAGACCCCCCCACAAATCATCACCCCCCCTCCTCATACACAGACCCCCCCCACAAATCATCACCCCCTCTCCTTATACACAGACCCCCCCACAAATCATCACCCCCCTCCTCATACACAGACCCCCCCCCACAAATTATCACCCCCCTACTTATACACAGACCCCCCCCAATAATCATCATCCCCTCCTCATACACAGACCCCCCCACAAATCATCACCCCCCTCCTCATACACAGACCCCCCCCACAAATTATCACCCCCCTCCTCATACACAGACCCCCTCCACAAATCATCACCCCCCTCCTCATACACCCCCCCCCACAAATCATCACCCCCCTCCTCATACACAGACCCCCCCCCACCAATCATCACCCCCCTACTTATATACAGACCCCCCCAATAATCATCATCCCCCTCCTCATACACAGACCCCCCCACAAATCATCACCCCCCCTCCTCATACACAGACCCCCCCCCACAAATCATCACCCCCTCTCCTTATACACAGACCCCCCCACAAATCATCACCCCCCTCCTCATACACAGACCCCCCCACAAATCATCACCCCCCTACTTATACACAGACCCCCCCCAATAATCATCATCCCCCTCCTCATACACAGACCCCTCCACAAATCATCACCCCCCTCCTCATACACAGACCCCCCAAATAATCATCACCCCCCTCCTCATACACAGACCCCCCCACAAATCATCACCCCCCTACTTATACACAGACCCCCCAAATAATCATCACCCCCCTCCTCATATACAGACCCCCCCCACAAATCATCACCCCCTCCTCATACACAGACCCCCCCACAAATCATCACCCCCCTCCTCATACACAGACCCCCCCCCACAAATTATCACCCCCCTCCTCATACACCCCCCCCCACAAATCATCACCCCCCTCCTCATACACAGACCCCCCGCACAAATCATCACCCCCCTCCTCATACACAGACCCCCCCACAAATTATCACCCCCCTCCTCATACACAGACCCCCCCCACAAATTATCACCCCCCTCCTCATACACAGACCCCCCCACAAATTATCACCCCCCTCCTCATACACAGACCCCCCCCACAAATCATCACCCCCCTCCTCATACACAGACCCCCCCACAAATCATCACCCCCCTCCTCATACACAGACCCCCCCCACAAATTATCACCCCCCTCCTCATACACAGACCCCCCCACAAATTATCACCCCCCTCCTCATACACAGACCCCCCCCACAAATTATCACCCCCTCCTCATACACAGACCCCCCCACAAATCATCACCCCCCTCCTCATACACAGACCCCCCCACAAATCATCACCCCCCTCCTCATACACAGACCCCCCCCCACAAATTATCACCCCCCTCCTCATACACAGACCCCCCCACAAATTATCACCCCCCTCCTCATACACAGACCCCCCCCCACAAATCATCACCCCCCTCCTCATACACAGACCCCCCCCCACAAATTATCACCCCCCTCCTCATACACAGACCCCCCCCCCATTCCAGTGAAGGGGATTGGGTTGTAATTGTATGATCATCTGATGGAATTCCTTCTCTCTCCTCCAGACGTGACATCCAATGACATCAGAAGAGGCGGACAGCCAGGGTGGGATCCTCCGGGGCTGGAGGGGGGGTCTCCCCTCCCCCACCATGGAGGAAGACTTCTACCCCTTCCTGCTGGAGAGAAGGTCATCCTACCTGGGCGAGGAGGAGTCAGAACAGCAGGAGGAGGACCTGAGCCTGGCCCTGGAGAGGAAGAACAAGGATCTGCTACTGGCTGCTGAGCTGGGGAAGGCTCTGCTGGAGAGGAATGATTACCTGGAGAGGGGGAGGGAAGCGCTGGAGGAGGAGCTCCGAGAGACCCGAGAGGTGAGAGGATAAACCCAGACTGATTATAATATGGGGTGGAGCAAGAGTGGATTTCTATATAATGGTCAGATCCTTGGGGGCGGGAATGGGGAATATCCCCTCCCCCACCATGGAGGAAGATTTCTACCTCTTCATGTTGAAAAGGAGGCTGTCCTACCTGGGCGAGGAGGTGGAACTTAACATTTATCAATTGGCCCCCAAAATATCTAGATATCCAGTCACAAGCCCCTGATACATATCATATCTGGATATATCCACCAGTGGTATTTTAATACTAAGTGGAACCTAGTGGGTGGAGTCAATCCCAGATTTCTTATATGTCAGTGATGGGTGGAGCCTAGCGGGTGGAGTCAACCCCAGATTTCCTATATGTCAGTGATGGGTGGAGCCTACTGGGTGGAATCAATCACAGATTTCTTATATGTCAGTGATGGGTGGAGCCTAGCGGGTGGAGTCAACCTCAGATTTCCTATATGTCAGTGATGGGTGGAACCTAGTGGGTGGAGTCAATCCCAGATTTCTTATATGTCAGTGATGGGTGGAACCTAGTGGGTGGAGACAATCTGAGATTTCATATACGTCATTGATATTTGAATCCTATTGGGTGGAGCCAATCCCAGATTTCCTATATATCAGTATAGGTGGAACCTAGTGGGTGGAGTCAATCCCAGACTTTTTATTTGTCAGTGATAGGTTGAACCTAGTGGGTGGAGACAATTCCAGACTTGAATGCTCTATTGATGAGATCTCCTTGCCATAATTCCTTCCTCTATTCCTGTAAGACTGAGTTTTATGTGTTCCAGCTAGTCTTGTCCCTTTCTACATAATATAAGAAAAATAAAAAATCCAGCACAGGGATGGTGGGAACCCCTCATAATGGGCACAGCGGGTGTACAGACCCAGGAATTCAGCACAGGGATGGTGAGAACCCCTCATAATGGGCACAGCGGGTGTACAGACCCGGGAACTCAGCACAGGGATGGTGAGAACCCCTCATAATGGGCACAGCGGGTGTACAGACCCAGGAATTCAGCACAGGGATGGTGAGAACCCCTCATAATGGGCACAGCGGGTGTACAGACCCGGGAACTCAGCACAGGGATGGTGGGAACCCCTCATAATGGGCACAGCGGGTGTACAGACCCGGGAACTCAGCACTGGGATGGTGAGAACCTCTCATAATGGGCACAGCGGGTGTACAGACCCGGGAACTCAGCACAGGGATGGTGGGAACCCCTCATAATGGGCACAGCGGGTGTGCAGACCCGGGAACTCAGCACAGGGATGGTGAGAACCCCTCATAATGGGCACAGCGGGTGTACAGACCCGGGAACTCAGCACAGGGATGGTGAGAACCCCTCATAATGGGCACAGCGGGTGTACAGACCCGGGAACTCAGCACAGGGATGGTGAGAACCCCTCATAATGGGCACAGCGGGTGTACAGACCCGGGATGGGGGAACCCCTCATAATGGGCACAGCGGGTGTACAGACCCGGGAACTCAGCACAGGGATGGTGAGAACCCCTCATAATGGGCACAGCGGGTGTACAGACCCGGGAACTCAGCACAGGGATGGTGAGAACCCCTCATAATGGGCACAGCGGGTGTACAGACCCGGGATGGGGGAACCCCTCATAATGGGCACAGCGGGTGTACAGACCCGGGAACTCAGCACAGGGGTGGTGGGAACCCCTCATAATGGGCACAGCGGGTGTACAGACCCGGGAACTCAGCACAGGGATGGTGGGAACTCCTCATAATGGGCACAGCGGGTGTACAGACCCGGGAACTCAGCACAGGGATGGTGAGAACCCCTCATAATGGGCACAGCGGGTGTACAGACCCGGGAACTCAGCACAGGGATGGTGAGAACCCCTCATAATGGGCACAGCGGGTGTACAGACCCAGGAATTCAGCACAGGGATGGTGAGAACCCCTCATAATGGGCACAGCGGGTGTACAGACCCGGGAACTCAGCACAGGGATGGTGAGAACCCCTCATAATGGGCACAGCGGGTGTACAGACCCAGGAATTCAGCACAGGGATGGTGAGAACCCCTCATAATGGGCACAGCGGGTGTACAGACCCGGGAACTCAGCACAGGGATGGTGGGAACCCCTCATAATGGGCACAGCGGGTGTACAGACCCGGGAACTCAGCACTGGGATGGTGAGAACCTCTCATAATGGGCACAGCGGGTGTACAGACCCGGGAACTCAGCACAGGGATGGTGGGAACCCCTCATAATGGGCACAGCGGGTGTGCAGACCCGGGAACTCAGCACAGGGATGGTGAGAACCCCTCATAATGGGCACAGCGGGTGTACAGACCCGGGAACTCAGCACAGGGATGGTGAGAACCCCTCATAATGGGCACAGCGGGTGTACAGACCCGGGAACTCAGCACAGGGATGGTGAGAACCCCTCATAATGGGCACAGCGGGTGTACAGACCCGGGATGGGGGAACCCCTCATAATGGGCACAGCGGGTGTACAGACCCGGGAACTCAGCACAGGGATGGTGAGAACCCCTCATAATGGGCACAGCGGGTGTACAGACCCGGGAACTCAGCACAGGGATGGTGAGAACCCCTCATAATGGGCACAGCGGGTGTACAGACCCGGGATGGGGGAACCCCTCATAATGGGCACAGCGGGTGTACAGACCCGGGAACTCAGCACAGGGGTGGTGGGAACCCCTCATAATGGGCACAGCGGGTGTACAGACCCGGGAACTCAGCACAGGGATGGTGGGAACTCCTCATAATGGGCACAGCGGGTGTACAGACCCGGGAACTCAGCACAGGGATGGTGAGAACCCCTCATAATGGGCACAGCGGGTGTACAGACCCGGGAACTCAGCACAGGGATGGTGAGAACCCCTCATAATGGGCACAGCGGGTGTACAGACCCGGGAACTCAGCACAGGGATGGTGAGAACCCCTCATAATGGGCACAGCGGGTGTACAGACCCGGGAACTCAGCACAGGGATGGTGAGAACCCCTCATAATGGGCACAGCAGGTGTACAGACCCGGGAACTCAGCACAGGGATGGTGGGAACCCCTCATAATGGGCACAGCGGGTGTACAGACCCGGGAACTCAGCACAGGGATGGTGAGAACCCCTCATAATGGGCACAGCGGGTGTACAGACCCGGGAACTCAGCACAGGGATGGTGGGAACCCCTCACAATGGGCACAGCGGGTGTACAGGGATGGTGGGAACCCCTCATAATGGGCACAGCGGGTGTACAGACCCAGGAACTCAGCACAGGGATGGTGGGAACCCCTCATAATGGGCACAGCGGGTGTACAGGGATGGTGGGAACCTCTCACAATGGGCACAGCGGGTGTACAGGGATGGTGGGAACCCCTCACAATGGGCACAGCGGGTGTACAGGGATGGTGGGAACCCCTCACAATGGGCACAGCGGGTGTACAGGGATGGTGGGAACCCCTCACAATGGGCACAGTGGGTGTACAGGGATGGTGGGAACCCCTCACAATGGGCACAGTGGGTGTACAGGGATGGTGGGAACCCCTCACAATGGGCACAGCGGGTGTACAGGGATGGTGGGAACCCCTCACAATGGGCACAGCGGGTGTACAGGGATGGTGGGAACCCCTCACAATGGGCACAGCGGGTGTACAGGGATGGTGGGAACCCCTCACAATGGGCACAGCGGGTGTACAGGGATGGTGGGAACCCCTCACAATGGGCACAGTGGGTGTACAGACCCGGGAACTCAGCACAGGGATGGTGGGAACCCCTCATAATGGGCACAGCGGGTGTACAGACCCGGGAACTCAGCACAGGGATAGGGGGAACCCCTCACAATGGGCACAGCGGGTGTACAGGGATGGTGGGAACCCCTCATAATGGGCACAGCGGGTGTACAGGGATGGTGAGAACCCCTCATAATGGGCACAGCGGGTGTACAGACCCGGGAACTCAGCACAGGGATAGGGGGAACCCCTCACAATGGGCACAGCGGGTGTACAGGGATGGTGGGAACCCCTCATAATGGGCACAGCAGGTGTACAGGGATGGTGGGAACCCCTCATAATGGGCACAGCGGGTGTACAGGGATGGTGGGAACCCCTCATAATGGGCACAGCGGGTGTACGGGGATGGTGGGAACCCCTCATAATGGGCACAGTGGGTGTACAGGGATGGTGGGAACCCCTCATAATGGGCACAGCGGGTGTACGGGGATGGTGGGAACCCCTCACAATGGGCACAGCGGGTGTACAGGGATGGTGGGAACCCCTCACAATGGGCACAGTGGGTGTACAGGGATGGTGGGAACCCCTCATAATGGGCACAGTGGGTGTACAGGGATGGTGGGAACCCCTCATAATGGGCACAGCGGGTGTACGGGGATGGTGGGAACCCCTCACAATGGGCACAGCGGGTGTACAGGGATGGTGGGAACCCCTCACAATGGGCACAGCGGGTGTACAGGGATGGTGGGAACCCCTCACAATGGGCACAGCGGGTGTACAGGGATGGTGGGAACCCCTCACAATGGGCACAGCGGGTGTACAGGGATGGTGGGAACCCCTCACAATGGGCACAGCGGGTGTACAGGGATGGTGAGAATCCCTCATAATGGGCACAGCGGGTGTACAGACCCGGGAACTCAGCACAGGGATGGTGGGAACCCCTCATAATGGGCACAGTGGGTGTACAGGGATGGTGGGAACCCCTCACAATGGGCACAGCAGGTGTACAGGGATGGTGGGAACCCCTCACAATGGGCACAGCGGGTGTACAGGGATGGTGGGAACCCCTCATAATGGGCACAGAGGGTGTACAGGGATGGTGGGAACCCCTCATAATGGGCACAGCGGGTGTACGGGGATGGTGGGAACCCCTCACAATGGGCACAGCGGGTGTACAGGGATGGTGGGAACCCCTCACAATGGGCACAGCGGGTGTACAGGGATGGTGGGAACCCCTCACAATGGGCAGAGTGGGTGTACAGGGATGGTGGGAACCCCTCACAATGGGCACAGCGGGTGTACAGGGATGGTGGGAACCCCTCATAATGGGCACAGCGGGTGTACAGGGATGGTTGGGAACCCCTCACAATGGGCACGGCGGGTGTACAGTGATGGTGGGAACCCCTCACAATGGGCACAGTGGGTGTACAGGGATGGTGGGAACCCCTCATAATGGGCACAGTGGGTGTACAGGGATGGTGGGAACCCCTCATAATGGGCACAGTGGGTGTACAGGGATGGTGGGAACCCCTCATAATGGGCACAGTGGGTGTACAGGGATGGTGGGAACCCATCACAATGGGCACAGCGGGTGTACAGGGATGGTGGGAACCCCTCATAATGGGCACAGTGGGTGTACAGGGATGGTGGAAACCCCTCATAATGGGCACAGCGGGTGTACAGGGATGGTGGGAACCCCTCATAATGGGCACAGTGGGTGTACAGGGATGGTGGGAACCCCTCATAATGGGCACAGCGGGTGTACAGGGATGGTGGGAACCCCTCATAATGGGCACAGCGGGTGTACAGGGATGGTGGGAACCCCTCATAATGGGCAGAGTGGGTGTACAGGGATGGTGGGAACCCCTCATAATGGGCACAGCGGGTGTACAGGGATGGTGGGAACCCCTCATAATGGGCACAGTGGGTGTACAGGGATGGTGGGAACCCCTCATAATGGGCACAGCAGGTGTACAGAATCCAGCAAACATTGAAATATCAGTTTCGATATGGTGTGATGGTCTGTGATGGTCTTCATGGCTGGTTATTGTCTTGCAGCGGTTGGAGCAGGAGAAGCACGCTCTTCGTCTGAAGATGGAGGTGCGGGAGAGTGAATGGAGATCACAGATCACGGATCTGGAGAGCGACCTATCAGAGGCCCGGCTACAGCTCAGACAGCTCATGTCAGAGCACAGAGAGTGCGGACGGGAGAGCTCCACCGCCGTACACGAGATGTCCGAACAGAACCAGCGACTGCTGGAACAACTAGCTCAGGTGAGGGGTGGTCTGTAGGTCCGCCATATTGTCAGACCCCAGTCTGATCTGTTACCTGAGGTGGGGGAATGTAGTGCCGTGTCTATCCTGTCTATCTGCCCCTGCTGGGGTCAGTGATGGTACAGTCCCCTCCATCTGCACTTGATGGGGTCACCGATGGTGGCACAGTCCTATTTTCCCCGATGGGATCACCTCTTTCAGCCCTTGGTGAAGTTAACAATGGTAGTATGATCCCCTCTATCTGCTCCTGGTGGGGTTACTGATGGTGGTACGGTCCCTTCTTTCTGACCCTGGTGAAGTCCCTGATGGGGGTACAATCTCCTCCAATTGCCCCTTGTAACTTTCCTGATGTTGGTTTAGTCCCCCCCCTGGAATCACCTCTTTCAGCCCCTGATGAAGTCAGTGATGGTGGTAAAGTCTCCTCTATCTGCCCTTGGTGGGGTCACTGATGGTGGTATGGTCCCTTTTTTCTGTCTCTGGTCATCACTGATCGTGGTACGGTTCCCCTCTATCTGTACTTGGTTGGGTCGCTGATGGTGGTGTAGTCTCATCATATCTTTACCTGGTGGGGTCACTGATGGTGGTATGGTCTTACTGCCCCAGTGGGGTTACTGAGTGTGGTAAATCCTTCCTATCTGTCCCTGATAAGGTCAATGTTGGTGGTATGGTCTCCTCTATCTGTCTTTGTTGGGGTCACTAATGATGGTATGGTTCCCTTTATCTGTTCCTGGTGGGGGTCACTGATGGTGGTATGGTTCCCTTTATCTTCTCCTGGTGGAGGTCACTGATGGTGGTATGGTTCCCTTTATCTGTTCCTGGTGGGGGTTACTAATGGTGGTATGGTTCCCCTCTATCTGCTCCTGGTGAAGTCTGTGATGGTGGTATCCTCTCCTCTATCTGCCCATGATAGAGGTCAGTGATGGTGGTGCAGTCCCCTCTATCTGTCCTTGGTCACCCCTGATGGTGGTACTGTCCCATCTATATGTCCCTGGTGGGTCACTGATGGTGGTACGGTTCCCTCTATCTGCCCCTGGTGGGGTCACTGATGGTGGTATGGTTCCACTATCTGCCCCTGGTGGGGTCACTGATGGTGGTCTTGTCCCCTTTATCTGCCCCTGGTCTCCTGATGAGGTGACACCGGAGATGGATTAGGTTGTCACACACGACGGGAGGGATTAGAGTGTCAGTGATGCGATCAGACTGAGAAGCGAGCAGCTGTCCCCGGATAAGACGATTACCTCCTAATAGGATTGTGTGATATGGGGGGATTCCAGCAGGTGGGGGGGATGGAGCTGTCCTCTGTGGGAACAACATCCTCTAGTACGGTGTTCACACTTTTTTTATCTGATGTCCCTGAATGTCCCCAATGGTAGAGTATGGCGGATGGGGGGCTGGTGGACGCAGCTTTCAGGGGGTGAAGTGTTTCCAGTAGTGGTCATCCTGTGTCTAAGACAATGATGGCAATGACTGTGTGTGTGTCATGTTCTGCTGATGGAAAGATATTTCTAGAGACACAGCTGTGCCCCACCTAATAACATGTTCCCTTCCTGCATTGTACCCTTCTATGTGGCTCACCCGTGGCCTACACTGATGAACCTTTATGTCTCCACAGGTCTCCCAGGCGGAACAGTCCCTCACCCTGCAGCTACAAAATCTTAGAGAAGAAAACCGGGAGCTCAATCTGAGCCAAGGACACCTCGCCCCATGTCTGCAGAGCCTACAGAACGAGGTCAGAGGTCACGCAGGGGCGATCAGGGGTCACACTGGGGCAGTCAGGGAAGAGGGGGGTCAGAAGGGTTCTGTGACAGACTCACCCGAGACAGAGGCTATTGGAGGGGACTGAACGCTAGCCTGTTGCCTTTTGATTATGGGCCCTGGATTTTCAATGGAACAATACTCTTTGTGAGGTGAATTGGAGGTCCGGTCTGAACTGTACTAATCGGACTCTGTATATATGTATATATTGTTTGTTGTTTGATTCTGTTGGGGACTCCTTGCTGTGGATCTGTGTCCCTGAAGAGGGAGGGGGGATTCCTCCAGCAGCCCCCTGCTGATAAGACTGATTCATTCTGCTGGGACACATCCTGTGAGGAGATGCTGGTGTTATCAACCTGTGTTTATGTTAATTGAGAGAGCTGATCACATTAGCCACCAGCACTGGCTAGGAGACGAATGGTCTAGGCTGAGGAGGGGGGAGATTGTTGTTTGTATTGTTAATTGTAATTAGCTCCAGCTATTGTGTTTGTATTAATGTGTGAAGCTCGGTGCCCACAAGACTGTCATCTGGTCTGGGTACATTTTGTAGTAAATTAGGTCATGTTAATTAGGTTAGCTTTGAGTCATCCCTGCTGTATAAATGTCTGTGAGATCTCAAAATAAAAGTTAGTTCTGATGTACTCCAAGACTGGTGTTGTCTAGTTCTTGGGGTTCCTATAGCCAGATCCATTGGACTTGTGTTCCAGAACTTAGGAAGCGGTATACAGACGGAAGCACTCAAGCGGAGTGTGGGACGTTCCGTGACATTGGTGGCAAGCAGCGGGAAAGCTTCCTGCAGTCTGGGAAATCTAAACCTCCACCTGGATCCAAGATCAGCATAGCAGACGTCAGTCACCCCAGCGGAGATATGGACCTGGCATCAGAGTTCCCGGGGCTGCTGCGGATCATCCTTTCAACATACACCAGAACGGTGTCTGAGGATGAATACCTGGAGCTCAGGCAGCAAATTCGGGTGGAGCTCTGGATTGCAGCCCTCCGTCTCGCTGGTATAAAACAGGGCAAGTGCTTTCCAACCCAAGAGCAACGGGCCAGTGACCAACGGGCATTGCGGATGGCATTCCTGGGAGAGCAGCCCCAGGAGCAATGGGTGACTGAGTTGGACAGGCTGGTCCAGCAGGAGATAGAGCTGGACAATCCTTATCGGGCTCTGCAATGGCACGCAGAGGAGGGATATTTAGGGGAGACAACAGAATGCTCTCCGGAGGGATATGACTTTGGAGGCCCTGGATTGCTGTGGGAGAGCCTTACAGATCTTTTTATGTTTGGCGATGAAGGGGAACCTGACCTTGAGGACATGAGGGACTATAGAGAGTCTATGCTCGGTCTTGCAGGGGTCTCAGAGCTCAAACCTGATCTGGACCATTTGCTAAGAAAGGAACAGCATCTGGAAAGGGCATACAGGAAACTGCTAGAACAAGTTCAGCAGCATGCCAGAGAATCGGCAGTGGAAAATCTGGAGATTGCCGTCCCCAAACCTGAAGTGCTGACAACAGGGCAGAGCTCTGCTAACCTCTGCCCAGAAATGATAGCATCTTCTGGGTTCCATGGACAGGAGATGGTGAACCTCTATCCCCAGACATCAGTTGCAGAGACATGGGATTTGATAGACTTTTCGGCTGAGGAAGAACAACCTGATGAGCCTCCAGCAGAAGAGCTGCTATCAGGGCCAAAGTTCACTGTGCTCTGCCCAGCACCAACAGTGGCTTCAGCCTTCTTGAGAGAGGAGGTAGTCAGGCTTTCTCCCACAACACTGACAGGGACATGTGATTTTCTGCCAGCAGCATCTATGGAGTTAAAACAAACTTCTCCAGCTGAAGATCTGGTAACTGAACAGAGGGTCCAAGACCTCTGCCCCACACCTGTGGCAGTTTCGGAGGCTCAGGGTGAGAAGGTGGCAATCACTTCCCAGCAGCAGATACAGGGGGAGAAGGGAGAGGAGGTGTGTGTTGTCCCTCCCCAACAGTTGGCCAGGGTGGAGGAAGCGGACTTTCCTCCCCAGCAAAGATCCGTGCACCTGGGAGACAGTACCATCGACATGTCGTCCCAGCAGCCAGATGAGGGAATAGAAAAGGAAGCAGCTGGCTCCCTTTTCCAATGGCAACTACACAGTTTGGGAGTGGAGGAAGCCAGCTTCCTGCCCCAACGGTTAGCTGGAGCGGAGGATGCGGAGTCCCCAGCAGAAGTGCTGGCAACAGAGCAGAGTGCTACCAACCTCTTCCCAGCACCGGCAACAACTGTGGAGTTCCAGGGAGCCGGGGAAGTTGGCCCCTCTCTCCGACGACAAGCTGATGTAGTGGAGCTGCTACTCCCAGCTGAATCGCTGGCAACAGGGCAGAGCACCGCTGGCCTCTGCCTAGCACCTAGTGTCCCTCTACAGCTTCAAGAAGCAGGGGTGATCGGCCCCTCTGCCCAGCAGCAGACCGAGCCCAGGAATGTTAAAAACAATCCAGCTGAAGCCCTGGCAGCCAGACAGAGAGTAAATGAGCTCTGCCCCACACCTACTGAGGTCAACTTTTCCTTGCAGCCAAGAATGGAGATCATGCGGGAAGACTATGTGAGTTCACTCTGCCTGACTAACGTATGTCCAGACCAGGTGGAGGTCTGGGACCTTGTTAGTCAACCTTTGATGGGGGAGAAATGTGACAGACTCACCCCAGACTGAGGCTATTGGAGGGGACTGAACGCTAGCCTGTTGCCTTTTGATTATGGGCCCTGGATTTTCAATGGAACGGTGCTCTTTGTGGGGTGAATTGGAGGTCCGGTCTGAACTGTACTAATCGGACTCTGTATATATGTATATATTGTTTGTTGTTTGATTCTGTTGGGGACTCCTTGCTGTGGATCTGTGTCCCTGAAGAGGGAGGGGGGGTTCCTCCAGCAGCCCCCTGCTGATAAGACTGATTCATTCTGCTGGGACACATCCTGTGAGGAGATGCTGGTGTCATCAACCTGTGTTTATGTTAATTGAGAGAGCTGATCACATTAGCCACCAGCACTGGCTAGGAGACGAATGGTCTAGGCTGAGGAGGGGGGAGATTGTTGTTTGTATTGTTAATTGTAATTAGCTCCAGCTATTGTTTTTATATTAATGTGTGAAGCTCGGTGCCCACAAGTCTGTCATCTGGTCTGGGTACATTTTGTAGTAAATTAGCTCATGTTAATTAGGTTAGCTTTGAGTCATCCCTGCTGTATAAATGTGTGTGAGATCTCAAAATAAAAGTTAGTTCTGATGTACTCCAAGACTGGTGTTGTCTAGTTCTTGGGGTTCCTATAGCCAGATCCATTGGACTTGTGTTCCAGAACTTAGGAAGCGGTATATTGACGGAAGCACTCAAGCGGAGTGTGGGACATTCCGTGACAGGTTCCTCCGACATTCAGATCATGAAGGACCTCTGAAGGTTTTAAGGAATAGACGTCGGAGGGGTAAAAGGTTAGGGCAGTGTGATGGAAGGTCAGTTAGAGGAGGTTCTGGATGGAGATGATAGGCCAAATGGCTTGTGGTTGGGTTTGACAGGTGGGGGATGGAAAGTTACGTGGCTGCAGAACAGTATTTCTAAACTCCAGTCCTCAACAGGTGATGTTTTCAGGCTTTCCATTATTTTGCACAGGTGATTTGATCAGTTTCACTACCTTACCGGTAGTAATTACCACAACCGTTTCATCTGAGGGAAATCCTAAAAACATGACCTGTTGGGGTGCCTTGAGGACTGGAGTTGAGAAACATTGATATAGATTATATAGAAGATTGATCAGGATTGATCAGGTGGATTGATCAGGCGAAGATGGAAGGTTGGTCGGGTGGAGTTGGAAGGTTAATCAGGTGGAGATAGGCTGGTTAATTTTAGATGGAGGATCGGTCATGTGAAGATGGTTAAAAAAAGGTTGTTCAGGTGAGGGGGTTGGAAAGTTGGACAGGTGTAAATGGAAAGCTGATCAGATGGTGATGGAAGATTGGTCAGGTAGAGATGAAAGGCTGTTAAGACGAGGGGGAAAAAAGGTTGGACAGGTGATGGAAGGTTGGTTGGCTGTTCAGGTGAGGTGGTTGGAAGGTTGGACAGGTGGTGATGGAAGTATGTAAGGTAGAGATGAAAAGGCCGGTCAGCGAGGGGGTTGGAAGGTTGGACAGGTGTCAATTGAATGTTGGTCAGGTGGAGATGGAAGGTTAATCAGGTGGGGCTGGAACATTGGTCATGTAGAAATGCAAGGTCAGGCAGGTATAGATAAAAGGCTGGTCAGGTGATGATGGAAGGTTGGTCAGGTTGAGATGGAAGTCTATCAGATGAAGGGGTTAAAAGTCAGTCAGGTGTACATGGAAGGTCTGTTAGATGAGGGGGGTGGAAGGACAGTCGGGTGTAGATAGAAGGTTGGTCAGGTAATGAGAGGAGATCAGTCAGATGGGGATCGATGGTCAGGCAGGGGAGATAAAAGGTCCATAAGTTGGTGGTAAAAGTTAATCAGGTGGAGGTAGAAGGTTAATCAGGTGGAGGTAGAAGGTCAGTCAGTGGAGATGACAGGGCAGTAATGTGGAGGTGAAAGGTCAATAAGTTGGGGGTGAAGGTCAGTCAGGTGGAGGTGGAAGGTTAGTAAATGGAGATTAAAGGCTAGTCTGATGGTGTGAAAGGTCAGTAAGGTGGAAATAGAAGATCAGTCCAGAGGAGATAAAATGTTAATCTGGTGGAGGAGAAAGGTCAGTACAGTGGGGGTGAAATCTCAGTAAGGTGGACGTAGAAGGTCAGTAAGTTGGTAAAAGGATAGCAAGGTGATGGTGGAAGGTCAGTAAGGTGGTGGGAAAAAAATCAGCCACTGGAGATGAAAGGTCAGTAAGGTGGAGGTGGAAGGTCAGTCAGTGGAGATGGAAGGTCAGTAAGGTAGAGGTTTAAGGTCAATCAGTAGAGATGAAATCTCAGTAAGGTGGTGGTTGAAGTCAGTCTGGTGGAAATAGGAGGTCAGTCTGATGGAGATGAAAGGTAGGTAAGGTGGAAGTGGATGTTCAGTCTGATGGAGGTGGAAGATCAGTAAGTGGAGATGGAAGGCCAGTCTGGTGGAGGTAGAAGGTCAGTAAGGTAGAGGTGGAAGGTCAGTCAGAACATGTCATGACCCATCTCTCTCTCCCCATAGAACAACCTCCTCCTGGAGCAGAAGAAAGACCAGGAGAGCCAAATAAAGCACCTGAGAGAAGAACATGAGAACACACAGAACCTCCTCTTCACTCTGAAGGAGACCGCACTGAGGATGGAGAGGCAGAAGAGTGAGGGGGAAGCCCGGGTAAGGACCTGTCACTGCTTATTACCCTGAAGGTGGGGGAGGAGATCATTAATCATTGCGGAGCAGGGGGAACAACAGGAATGCATTGCTGGTGTTCTCAGAACATAAACTTTCTGATTGGTTGTTAGAAGGAAGCACCTAGTTAGTGCAGGTGATGACTCGTCTCTGATTGTTCCATTGTATTTCAGTTGCAGGAGGTCCAGGCGGAGGCCCAGCACCTGAGGGACAGCCAGCGTTCCCTGCAGAGCCAAGTCCAGGAGCTGCAAGACGAGCTAAAGATGAGGGACAGCCAGGCTCTGCATAACGGCCAATACTCCCTCCACTCCGAGATGGAGGACTGCCAGGTGAGGATGGAGCACACGCTGATGTAAAATTATTACCTTCCACTCCAAGCTGAGATTTCAGAAGAATCCCCCCCCCCAGGACAATCACTGGAAGAGGGCCGGGGACTCTGCTGAAACAGCAATCTGCACCCCAACCCATGTCATATTGCCCGTCACAGATGTAGAGGGGTATCACAGAATGTTTAGGTCACATTCCACACCAGGTATAAATCCTGTCACCCTACATAACTCGCCTTACCCATTACGTGGAATATTTGGAGTATGTTCATGTGATGATGTCACATGTATTGTTATCAGGAGCATTGTACGGTAGGTCACATCTCCTCATGCTGTATATTGTTATCAGGAGCATTGTACGGTAGGTCACATCTCCTCATGCTGTATATTGTTATCAGGAGCATTGTGTGGTAGGTAACACATGTGGTCTTCTCTCACCATAGGATGGCCCCATAAACCCATCTGCCAGTCTTGGGGCTCAGCCAGCTCGGGTTCCTGACCCTACCGTTCATATGGCGGCATATCTGACACAGCGGGAGAGAGACTTCCTTCGGGAGAAGGAAGAGGAAGTGCTCAGACTGCAGGATCAGGTGAGCAGCCTATAGCGTAGACACAAGAGGTCACATAATTAGCAAGAAACACCTCACTTTATCTGACCCGACACGCACAACCCCAATAGAGAACCATCACCTCGTCTCGGCTCTCTACTGCACCAAGACAAAATGCGTCACCCTTTTGTGAGCAGGAGACAGGTGCTCTTTAATGGAGCCTGTGATCTTAGGGGACCTATCTACATGGGTTCATTTTATAAGAGCTGTGAGAGCAAAAATAAAGAGACGGTGATAACCTGACCTTGACTATTAGCTAAAAAAAACAACGGCTCCCCCTGTGAAGTTCCTTGTGCAGCTCCCCTCCCAAGAGGCATAAATGGACTATGCCAGGTGTAGAGTGACAACATTCTCCCTATGAGGTTCCTTGTTTTTCTCCCCTCCCAAAACATGAATGGATTGTGCCATTTGTGGAGGTTCTAGGTGTAGAGCGACATTCCCTGTGTGAGGTTCCTTGCCCAGCTCTCCTCCAGTAACATGAATAGACAATGCCAGGTAAGGTGTAGAGTGACAATGTTCCCCTGAGGTTCCTTGTCCAGCTTCCCTCCCAAGACATGAATAGATTATGCCAGGTGTAGAGTGATGAAGTTCTTCCTGAGCTTCCTTGTCTGACTCCCTTCCCAAAACATGAATAGATTATGCCAATTGCCAGGTGTAGAGTGATGTAGTTCCTCCTGAGCTTCCTTCTCCGACTCCCCTCCCAAGACACAAATAGATTATGCCAGGTGTAGAGTGACAATGTTCCCCTGAGGTTCCTTGTCTGACTCCCCTCCCAAGACACAAATAGATTATGCCAGGTGTAGAGTGATGTAGTTCCTCCTGAGCTTCCTTGTCTGACTCCCAAGACATGAGTGGATTACACCAGGTGTGGAGGGACATTGTTCTCCTTAGGTTTCTTATTCGGCTCCTGTCTTGCGACATGAATGGTCAATGCTAATTGGGGAGCGACATTGTTCCCTGTGTGAGGTTCCTTGCCCAGCTCCCCTCCAGTAACATGAATGGATTATGCCAGGTGTAGAGTTACAATGTTCTCCCCTGAAGTTCCTTGTCCGGCTCCCCTCCCGGGACATGAATGGATTTTGCCAGGTTTACAGTGCCAACGTTCCCCTGAGGGTCCTTTTCAGGCCCTCCTCCTGGGACATGAATAGATTATTCCAGGTGCACAGTGATATAGCTCCCCCTGAGGTTCCTTGTCCGGCTCCCCTCTTGGGACATCAATGGAACATGCCAGGTGTAGAGTGATGTAGTTCCTCTTGAGTATCCTTGTCCTGCTCCCCTCTTGGGACATGATAGGGTTATGCCCCCCCCTGAAGTTCCTTGTCCAGCTCCCCTCCTGAGATATAATTAGACCAATAGACTTACTCAATGGAAACACAAGGAGGTGTCAGAATCCCCTCCTAGTCCTATAAAGTCCATCCGTTGTGCATTGTATGGATTATCTGTGTATATGACCGCTGTACATGACAGTCCCCTGATTCTGCTCTCCCAACAGGTCACTATGCAATATGTGGAGATAAACTCTCTACGAGAGGAACTTCAGAAGCTGCGTGATATGTCCCAGCAGAATGATGTCGACAGTGTCCTGAAACAATCCATCTCTGACCGGGATGAGGCCATCATAAAGTAAGACATCAGTATATCAAGTAAAAATGACTGGATAACTGCGGTGGGTAGGTCTGAGAGCTGTGCTGCTCTGTAGGCCTATAAACCGGTCATGGGTGTGGATAAAGGAAAGGAATGACTGTCTCAATGATAATGGATTTCATAGTCTCCTCATACCTGACATATCTGGCCATTTCTACATATGACCGAGCACAGGTGTCTCCAGTGAAAGGTCCTGGTAATGCTCCATCATACAAAGACATTGTAGACAATTGTGCTAATGGTGTGGCGAAGACCCTTTTCTCTTCCACCATGACTGCCCCCCTGTGTACAAAGCCAGCTCCATAAAGATATGATTTCACCAGTTTGGTGTGGAGGAACTCTGGTGTCCTGCACAGAGCCCTGACCTCATCCCAACCTGAAGACCTTTGAGATAAACTGGAACATCCATTGGAAGTCAGGTCTTTTTTTTTTTTTTTTTGTGCCCAATGTGAAGCCCAGCATGTGAGTCGGGTCTTTTTTTTTGGTGCCCAGCATGTGAGTTGGGTTTTGTTTTCTTTTTGGTGCCCAACATGGGGCCCAAACATGTGAGCCAGGTCTTTTTTTTTTTTGGTGCCCAATGTGAGGCCCAAACATGTGAGTCAGGTCTTTTTTTTTTTTGGTGCCCAACATATGAGTCCATTTTTTTTTTTTTTTGTGCCCAATGTGGGGGGGCCCAGTATGTGGGTCATGTCTTCTCATCCAATATTAGTACCTGACTTCACAAATGGGCACAAATTTCCACAGACACCCTCCAAAATCTTGTGGAAATTCTTCTCAGAAGAGTGGAGGATGGTATAGCCACAAAAGAGGGGCAACTCCATATTAACGGCCATGGTTTTGGAAAGGGATCTCTAACCAGCTCATATAGGTGTGATGATAGTCAGGAGTCCACAATGACTATATAGTGTGTTCTGTATTTCTAGTTTTGCTTCTAATTTATCTTCCCCAGGATTGAAGGATAAAACATGGCTGAAGCACAATGTTTTTGTGATAAGTAGGTGGAAATCGGGCACCTTTGTGTTGCCTACAAAGCCTTTCCAAATCATTTTAAAGCCTCTTTATCAATAGGCTCCAATCCTCCCTAGTTTTGTGTCGGAAAGACATTTCCTACCATTTCTGAACAATGGTGAACAGGCGCTCTCTGCAGGTCCATACAGCTTTGATGTGTCTCCATGAATCATCTGCTCATTCTTTGGGCTTGTTTACACTTGCTTCGACTTCAACACACATTAAAGTGTCTACCCCTTCATCATGCTTTATGTGTTTTTATGCTTCAGTGATGCTATTTTGAAGCTTTAATGAAGCTTGGCAAATGCCCTGTGTGTGTTGTTTTTCTCTTTGTTTTCTATTTGTTTTAAAGGGGCTCAGAGGAACCCCTGTTCAGAAGATCCCCAGCTCTTTAGTATCCTCGTTCAGTAGAACCCCAGTTCATTAGTACCTCTGTCCAGCAGATCCCCAGCACATTAGTACCCTCGTTCAGCAGATCCCCTGCTCAGTAGTACCCCCAGCTCTGCTGATGCCGCACCCAGTTGTACCCCCAGCTTTGTTGATCCCCCGCTCAGTAGTAACCCCCAGCTTTGCTGATCACCAGCTCAGTACTACTTCCAGCTCTGCTGATCCCCTGCTCAATACTATTCCCAGCTTTGTTGATCCCCCGCTCAGTAGTAACCTCCAGCTTTGCTGATCACCAGCTCAGTACTACTTCCAGCTCTGCTGATCCTCCTGCATAGTAGTACTCCCAGCTTTGCTGATCCCCCGCTTAGTAGTAACCCCCAGCTCTGCTGATCCTCCAGCTCAGTAGTACTCCCAGCTTTTCAGATCCCCCGTTCAGTAGTAACCTCCAGCTTTGCTGATCCCCCACTCAGTAGTAATCCCCAGCTTTGCTGAACCCCTGCTCAGTACTACTCCCAGCTCTGCAGATCCCCTGCTCAATAGTAACCTTCAGCTTTGCTGATCACCAGCTCAATACTATTCCCAGCTCTGTTGATCTCCCGCTCAGTAGTAACCCCTGGCTTTGCTGATCCCCCACTCAGTAGTAACCCCTGGCTTTGCTGATCCCCCACTCAGTAGTAACCCCCGGCTTTGCTGATCCCCTGCTCAGTACTATTTCCAGCTCTGCTGATCTCCCACTAAGTATTACTCCCAGCTCTGCTGATCCCTCGCTCAGTACTACTCCCAGCTCTGCTGATCCCCTGCTCAGTACTACTCCCAGCTCTGCTGATCCCTCGCTCAGTACTACTCCCAGCTCTGCTGATCCCCTGCTCAGTACTACTCCCAGCTCTGCTGATCCCCCGCTCAGTACTACTCCCAGCTCTGCTGATCCCCCGCTCAGTACTACTCCCAGCTCTGCTGATCCCCTGCTCAGTACTACTCCCAGCTCTGCTGATCCCCCGCTCAGTACTACTCCCAGCTCTGCTGATCCCTCGCTCAGTACTACTCCCAGCTCTGCTGATCCCCTGCTCAGTACTACTCCCAGCTCTGCTGATCCCTCGCTCAGTACTACTCCCAGCTCTGCTGATCCCCTGCTCAGTACTACTCCCAGCTCTGCTGATCCCCCGCTCAGTACTACTCCCAGCTCTGCTGATCCCTCGCTCAGTACTACTCCCAGCTCTGCTGATCCCTCGCTCAGTACTACTCCCAGCTCTGCTGATCCCCTGCTCAGTACTACTCCCAGCTCTGCTGATCCCTCGCTCAGTACTACTCCCAGCTCTGCTGATCCACTGCTCAGTACTACTCCCAGCTCTGCTGATCCCCCGCTCAGTACTACTCCCAGCTCTGCTGATCCCCCGCTCAGTACTACTCCCAGCTCTGCTGATCCCCTGCTCAGTACTACTCCCAGCTTTGCTGATCCCCTGCTCAGTACTACTCCCAGCTTTGCTGATCCCCCGCTTAATAGTAACCTCCAGCTTTGCTGATTCCCCACTCAGTAGTAACCCCCAGCTCTGCTAAACCCCACTGTGTAGTAACCCCCAGCTCTGCTGATCCTCCTCTCTTTCCAGTCAGTGCTTACATCCCGCTATATTGCTGCTGCACACCAGATGTGACGCCTGCACCGGACACTTCCAGAATATATACACATAAACCGGAGGTGACTGCTGATGACGTCTTTCTGGTTTGCATGTTGGATTCCCAGTGCATCCTGGGATATCTCATACCTGCAATACCTCCAAAACAGTGAAGCTAACGCTAAATAAAAGCCCCCAAAAATCTGCAGATGCTGTTAGCGAGCATTGTCATAGACTTCTATGGAGGCTTTGGCAACGCTTTCAAGCACCAAGAAAGTGACATGGGGTATAGTTTTTGAAGCAAAGCAAAGTAAACGCAATTTTTTGTCTCCTTAGAAAAGGCGAGTTGGAGCTGGAGTTGGCGAAGTGTCGCCTGGAGAAGGATTCTATGAGCCGGCAGCTTCTCAGTGCCGTGGAGCAAAAAGTGCTGCTGAGCCAAGAGCTGGAGGCGTGGCAGGTGAGGGGAGGAGGAGTGGGGGGCTGGGTCTTGGGGTGACTCTTGGGACCAGGGTGTCCCAGGAGGAGAATGGGGTCAGTCTATTCATATTCATGTCTTGTCTGTTCACAGGATGACATGCAGATTGTTATCAGCCAACAGCTGAAGTCACAGAGGGATCAAGAGAAAGCCTCGGAATCAGCTCCCAGCACCCCAACTAGGAAAGGGAGCACAAAACGATCCCGGGACAGCGGCAGTGGAATCTTCTCCATCTTCAAGAGGATTTAATAAAGACAATGCAAGATATTCAAAATACCTCCAACCCCCCCATTGTTTCACTAGGAGGTCTGGAACACCCTTCACCACCATTACTTCTGTGCCTCCATCATAGTGCTCAATCCATTGACTTCATCTATATGACAGGACCCTGTCATATAGACATGGGCATTTTCCCTCAGGCACCATCATCTCCAATTCCATGTCCCCTCAGGTGCCATCATCTCCAATTCCTTGTCTTCCCACAGTCCATCATCTCCATTTCCACGTCCCCTCAGGCACCATCATCTCCATTTCCACGTCCCCTCAAGCGCCATCATCTCCATTTCCACATCCCCTCAGGTTCCATCATCTCCATTTCCACGTTCCCTCACACTCCATCATCCCCATTTCCAATCCATGTCCCCCCACACTCCATCATCTCCATTTCCACATCCCCTCACACTCCATCTCCAATGCTATGTCCTCTTAGGCTCCATCATCTCCAATTCCATGTCCCCTCGCACTCCATTATCTCCATGACATCTGTGGCTCTATCTTATTGGATACCATGACACATCCTTTAGTATTAGTCTCATACCATGACATATATTGTGACCATAAACATGCACCCATGACCTCTACTTTACTACTGTTCCGAAGTATTAAGAATTCAGTGTGTCCATGACCTCATCACCTCTATGAGTCCATCACACGTAGAAGATAGGATAGTACTATATACTATCTAGATCTCCATTATGGCTTCAACCCAAAGACATCCCACACTCCATCTACAACGCCATAAGATCCGTGACGCACCTTATCTCTCTGTCTTTAACATCCATCACACCGCTGTGTGATATCTGCCATCAGGTCCATCATCCCCATCTATAGCTCTCGTCTCATCAGACAGCTTTCCCCCCCCCCCCTTCTCATCCGTTAAAGGAGACAGAATTTCAGAAATACTGTGTTATACTGCCCCCTGCAGAAGGTTGGGACACTGGCAAACATAAAAATTGTAGGCCTGCCCCTGTATATCCCGTCCTGTAGCCAGCATGCCCCTTGGTTTTTCCTCAATGTCCTAGGAGGTTAGACCCCTTTGTGCCCAACCTCCATGTCATGTCTACTGATTTTTGCTCGCCTTCCTTGCTTGGTGGAAATTTCTCCTCTGTGACTTTTCCTTGCTAGATCACAGTTTGAGCTTGTAGTAGCTTTCCAGATTGGTGTTATCTCGCTAAAAGCTTTGGTGGCCGTACTGCTTTGGAGACCCTGCTGGACTGGAAATGCAGGTCTAGCATGGAAGGTGATCTTCAGGCCCAGGGCTCTGCATTGTGATGCTCCAGGCATGTCTTTGCTGAGACACTCGGAAAACAGACCTGTTGTCACGCATGACCTCAGCCCACACTTCTTTGGTGATTCTGATGGCATTTACCTGGTATCCCTAAAAAGCGACTGACACCATTAACCCGGAGCCTGGGACACTTATTGTTTGAGTCTTCAATATGAGGCCAAGGCTTTTCCCATAGCCACAGGGACCTTCTTGTCTCCTGCAGTTCACTCAGATTTACAGGGTGATGTTTTAAACCTCATCAATGCGTTGCATCTACCCCTGTTGCATCTGGAGGTTCAGTAGGGGTGCCCCCCTTTTCTTCAAGCCAAACCTGAAACTTGAGCGGCGCATGGCCAATTTTTAATTTTTTTATTTAAAGGGGGAACACTGTGGACTCCGGTGTAAGGGGGATTCTGCTCACCAAAGCTTCCACTTACATCAGAGTCCACAGCATTCCCCCTTAAAACAGAGTTTCCAAAGCCCCCCTTTGCCAGTGTCCCAGCCTCCTGTAGAGGGCAGTAGAACCCGACTGTTTCTGAATCCCCGTGTCCCTCAATGGACTCCAAGAAAAAGGTTCAAAGATCTTATTTTAATGACGACACCCGATGGGTGGAATAAAGACTCGGAGACCAAAGGAACCGCCCCATGGGTGACAGGATGGCTCCCTATTACAGACAGGGCACTTACTGGTGACCCCTGGTGGGCGAGGTAGGTCCCCATCAAAGGTCTGTTAGACCCAGAAACGTCTTGTTACAAGTTTATAATCCACACCCAATGGACCCCAAAACTGCAGGCTGCCTATCCCATAGCTGCCACCAAAAAGGGGGAGGGGCAGACTATGTCTATCCTGTCTGTCCTCAGCCTGCTGTCACCCCAATGGGGAGGGGCAGGCTCCGTGTCTATGGTCACCCTGCAGGGGGGAGGGGTAGGTGTATAAATCTGTATAGCATTTTATAATGTGTATATAATCTGTTCTGTATATAAATAGTTATTTTAAATGGTTGTGTTCTTCTATCATTGTGCAGACACGGGTCCATGGGTCACGATGGGGGCCACAGGGGCCCCAGCCTAGGGAGTCACACTGCCTTGTGCAGGGTGGGTGGGTGGGGGGTTGAGGTCATTTTTGACATTTTAAAGCTTTTACCAATCAAAATTCATTGTAGATTTGGATGGGAGGTCAAGATGACATCATGGCTGCCCATCCCCCCCATGGATACCCAACGACATGTAATAGGGGGAGGCAACAGAGCGATGGTGTCAGAGTCGTCCTCTCCTGGCCGTCTTTGGGGGTGAAATCTCTGTACACCCCTTAGTGTGTGTGGGGGGGGGGGATAGACAACAGAGGCCTCCCTCTGTAACTGAGATATCACTTCTGGGTGGAACTTGTCCTTCATTACATCAAATGGCTAAAGACAGCCGGACAGGTACCCTGACATGTTTCAGCCACTGAAGACCTTACTCAGAGCTCCCCAACCGGTACAGTGAGGGGGAAAAAGTATTTGAACCTCTGCTGATTTTGTATTCGTTTGCCCCACTGAAAAAAGAAATGATCAGTCTATAAATTTAATGGTTGTTTATTTTACCAGTGAGAGACGGAATAAAATTTGCATTTTAATGAGTGAAATAAGTATTTGAACCCTTCGCAAAACATGACTTAGTAGTTGGTGGAGAAACCCTTGTTGGCGATCAAAGAGGTCAGACGTTTCTTGTAGGTGGTGATCACAGAGGTCAGACGTTTCTTGGAGGCGGTGATCACAGAGGTCAGACGTTTCTTGGAGTTGGTGATCACAGAGGTCAGACGTTTCTTGTAGTTGGTGATCACAGAGGTCAGACGTTTCTTGGAGGCGGTGATCACAGAGGTCAGACGTTTCTTGGAGTTGGTGATCACAGAGGTCAGACGTTTCTTGTAGTTGGCGATCACAGAGGTCAGACGTTTCTTGTAGTTGGTGATCACAGAGGTCAGACGTTTCTTGTAGTTGGTGATCACAGAGGTCAGACGTTTCTTGTAGTTGGTGATCACAGAGGTCAGACGTTTCTTGGAGGCGGTGATCACAGAGGTCAGACGTTTCTTGGAGGCGGTGATCACAGAGGTCAGACGTTTCTTGGAGTTGGTGATCACAGAGGTCAGACGTTTCTTGGAGGCGGTGATCACAGAGGTCAGACGTTTCTTGGAGGCGGTGATCACAGAGGTCAGACGTTTCTTGTAGGCGGTGATCACAGAGGTCAGACGTTTCTTGTAGGCGGTGATCACAGAGGTCAGACGTTTCTTGTAGGCGGTGATCACAGAGGTCAGACGTTTCTTGGAGGTGGTGATCACAGAGGTCAGACGTTTCTTGTAGGCGGTGATCACAGAGGTCAGACGGTTCTTGTAGGCGGTGATCACAGAGGTCAGACGTTTCTTGTAGGCGGTGATCACAGAGGTCAGACGTTTCTTGTAGGCGGTGATCACAGAGGTCAGACGTTTCTTGTAGGCGGTGATCACAGAGGTCAGACGTTTCTTGTAGGCGGTGATCACAGAGGTCAGACGGTTCTTGTAGTTGGTGATCACAGAGGTCAGACGTTTCTTGGAGGTGGTGATCACAGAGGTCAGACGTTTCTTGGAGGTGGTGATCACAGAGGTCAGACGTTTCTTGTAGTTGGTGATCACAGAGGTCAGACGTTTCTTGTAGGCGGTGATCACAGAGGTCAGACGGTTCTTGTAGTTGGTGATCACAGAGGTCAGACGTTTCTTGGAGGTGGTGATCACAGAGGTCAGACGTTTCTTGGAGGCGGTGATCACAGAGGTCAGACGGTTCTTGTAGTTGGTGATCACAGAGGTCAGACGTTTCTTGTAGGCGGTGATCACAGAGGTCAGACGTTTCTTGTAGTTGGTGATCACAGAGGTCAGACGTTTCTTGGAGGTGGTGATCACAGAGGTCAGACGTTTCTTGGAGGTGGTGATCACAGAGGTCAGACGTTTCTTGGAGGTGGTGATCACAGAGGTCAGACGTTTCTTGGAGGCGGTGATCACAGAGGTCAGACGTTTCTTGGAGGCGGTGATCACAGAGGTCAGACGTTTCTTGTAGGTGGTGATTACAGAGGTCAGACGTTTCTTGGAGGCGGTGATCACAGAGGTCAGACGTTTCTTGGAGGCGGTGATCACAGAGGTCAGACGGTTCTTGGAGGCGGTGATCACAGAGGTCAGACGTTTCTTGGAGGCGGTGATCACAGAGGTCAGACGGTTCTTGGAGGCGGTGATCACAGAGGTCAGACGTTTCTTGGAGGCGGTGATCACAGAGGTCAGACGTTTCTTGGAGGCGGTGATCACAGAGGTCAGACGTTTCTTGGAGGTGGTGATCACAGAGGTCAGACGGTTCTTGGAGGCGGTGATCACAGAGGTCAGACGTTTCTTGGAGGCGGTGATCACAGAGGTCAGACGTTTCTTGTAGGCGGTGATCACAGAGGTCAGACGTTTCTTGTAGTTGGTGATCACAGAGGTCAGACGTTTCTTGGAGGTGGTGATCACAGAGGTCAGACGTTTCTTGGAGGCGGTGATCACAGAGGTCAGACGGTTCTTGTAGTTGGTGATCACAGAAGTCAGACGTTTCTTGGAGGCGGTGATCACAGAGGTCAGACGTTTCTTGTAGGTGGTGATCACAGAGGTCAGACGTTTCTTGGAGGCGGTGATCACAGAGGTCAGACGTTTCTTGGAGGCGGTGATCACAGAGGTCAGACGGTTCTTGTAGTTGGTGATCACAGAGGTCAGACGTTTCTTGGAGGTGGTGATCACAGAGGTCAGACGTTTCTTGTAGGTGGTGATCACAGAGGTCAGACGTTTCTTGGAGGTGGTGATCACAGAGGTCAGACGTTTCTTGTAGGCGGTGATCACAGAGGTCAGACGTTTCTTGGAGGCGGTGATCACAGAGGTCAGACGTTTCTTGGAGGCGGTGATCACAGAGGTCAGACGTTTCTTGGAGGCGGTGATCACAGAGGTCAGACGTTTCTTGGAGGCGGTGATCACAGAGGTCAGACGTTTCTTGTAGGTGGTGATCACAGAGATCAGACGTTTCTTGTAGTTGGTGATCACAGAGGTCAGACGTTTCTTGGAGGCGGTGATCACAGAGGTCAGACGTTTCTTGGAGGCGGTGATCACAGAGGTCAGACGTTTCTTGGAGTTGGTGATCACAGAGGTCAGACGTTTCTTGTAGGTGGGGATCACAGAGGTCAGACATTTCTTGGAGGTGGTGATCAGAGGTCAAACGTTTCTTGGAGTTGGCGATCACAGAGGTCAGACGCTTCTTGGAGGCGGTGATCACAGAGGTCAGACGTTTCTTGTAGTTGGTGATCACAGAGGTCAGACGTTTCTTGGAGTTGGCCTCCAGGTTTGCACACATCTCAGGAGGGATTATGTCCTCTTTGCAGATCTTCTCCAAGTCATGAAGGTTTCCAGGCTGACGTTTGGAAACTCGAACCTTCAGCTCCCTCTACATATTTTCTATGGGATTAAGGTCTGGAGACTGGCTAGACCATGCCAGGACCTTAACTATTTCCCTACCGCCGTATAAAATGACGGCCGCAGGAACCCTTGGGGGGGGGGGGCGTCATATGACGTCCTCGGCTTCCTGGCATTGTGGAGAGTGTGCGAGCGCCGCCGCATCACTGGGGGACCCGATGCATGTGCCAGGCGGCCGCGATGTCCGCCGGGCACCCGCGCTTTCTCATCACAGTGCAGGGACGGTGGATCTGCGTGTGTGTGTATAAACAGGGGAGCGGAGAACTGATTGTATGTTCCTTGTACAGAGGAACTCCTCCCCTCATCAGTCCCCCCCACAGTTAGAATCACTCCCTAGGACACACATTTAACCCCTTTATCGCCCCCTCCTGGTTAACCCCTTCCCTGCCAGTCACATTTATACAGTAATCAGTGCATTTTTATAGCACCGGTCGCTTTATAAACGTCCCAAAATAGTGTTAAGTGTCTGATCTGTCTGCCGCAATGTCGCAGTCACGATAAAAATCGCAGATCGCCGCCATTAGTAGTAAAAAAAAAAAAAAATTAATATTAAAAATAACAAATCTATGCCCTATTTTGAAGACGCTATAACTTTTGCGCAAACCAATCAATATACGCTTATTGGGATTTTTTTTTTACCAAAAATATGTAGAAGAATACATATTGGCCTAAACTGAGGAAAAAAATGTTTTTTTTTTTTTAAAAATGGGGATATTTATTATAGCAAAAAGTAATAAATATTGTGTTTTTTTTTTTTTCAAAACCGTCGCTCTTTTTTTTTTTTTGTTTATAGCGCAAAAAATAAAAAAAGGCAGAGGCGATCAAATGCCACCAAAAGAAATCTCTATTTGTAGGGTGGAAAAAAAAATGATCAAAATTGAATTTGGGTACAACGTGGCATGACCGCGCAATTGTCGTTCAAAGTGGGACAGCGCTGAAAGCTGACAAATTGGCCTGGGCAGGAAAGGGAAGTGAAAATGCCCGGTATGGAAGGGGTTAATGTGCTTCTTCTTGAGCCACTCCTTTGTTGCCTTGGCCGTGTGTACAAGTGAATGTGAGAGATGACATCACTGAGGGGGCTAGGGAGGAGGTGGAATCTTTATGGGTAGAGCTCCAAAGGGATGAAGTTAAGGGGAAAATAATACTGGGAGTATGCTATAGGCCCCCTAACCTGAGGGAGGAAGTGGAGACGGATCTCCTATCACAAATTGGATTAGCAGCAAGGATGGGAAGTGTTATCATAATGGGGGATTTTAATTATCCAGACATAGATTGGGCGGAGGGAACCGCGCATTCATTTAAGGCTCGCCAGTTCCTTAATGTCTTGCAGGACAATTTTATGGGTCAGATGGTAGACGCACCAACTAGAAATAAAACATTACTAGATCTACTGATTACCAACAATACAGACCTGATCACAGATGTGGAAATACGGGGCAATTTATACAGAAGATCTGCTCAAAAAAACAAAAACCAACATAAAACTCAAACTCAACGGATCCAAAACAGAGCTTCTTCTCCTACACACAAACCGAAATACTGAAACCAAGACCCCGTGGACACCACCCACCATCTTTGGACAGACTATCCCCTAAAGCACCAAAGCCAAGAGTCTCTGAGTCATCTTTGAAGTATTTGATGCACAAATAGGATTGGTAGTCAGCGGATCTCACCATCTCCTTCGCCTGCTTCGTAGACTCATCTCCTTCATTCTAGAAGAGGACAAAGCAGCAGTAGTTGGTACAATCATCAATTCCCGACTCGACTACGCAAACTCCCTCTACATAGGACTACCACAATATCAGATTGCACGCCTACAACTCATCCAAAACAGGGCAGCAAGACTGATAACAGGAAAAAAACCCTGGGAATCCATCTCCCCTTCCCTGAGGAGCCTACATTGGCCAGCCGTAAAGAATCGGATCACATTCAAGACCCACATGCCTCACCCACAAATGCCTACATGGAAACGCTCCTCAATACTTATGTGAGAAAATAAAACACTACACACCGAATCGTAATCTTCGATCAGCGAACCAAGACCTACTCTTCATTCCCAAGTCCCAATACCAATCGAAGGGAGACTGACCGGCTATTCCACGGCTATGGAATGTTCTACCAACTAACATCCGCTTGGAAGAAAACCATCAGGCCTTCAGAAAAAAACTTAAGACCTTCCTCTTCTAAAGAGCTGGACGACACATGACGGATAAGAGCCTCGAGGCGATTCAGTTCGCATCTGCAGCGCTTTACAAGTCTTTCATTCATTCTTTCATTCATAAAAAAACAAAACACGCAAAGTAGATGCAAAGTTGCTCGTAGGCTGCAGGAGATCTGCTGAAAAGACAAACAAAAAAAAAACACCCAAAACACTCCTGAGGAAAGCAAACTTTTTCCCTTTGAGGGGGAAGTTGTACATCGGTGGTCTACTCCAACTGTTGATAGACCAGTGACCCACCTTACCAGGAAATCCCTCCTTCAATTGGCTGGTCTGGCCCTCCGTCCCATGCTGGCAGAAGTGTCAACCAATCAAATTGTGTCACAAAGGTTGGAATCCCTCAAAAGGGATCCCGCCACCGCTGTAGTAGATCGCCCGGAGCAAATGTTCTACAATTCTGATGGCATTTAAACTGCATCCAATGAGCATCTGAGCCTTCGAAGGGAGGAAGTCACTCTGTAAAAACCCAGACACACGATTCAAAACCCGGACTGTCTGGGAGATTCCTGGATGGGAGACAACCCTAAGGTTCAGCCTGCTGACTCCAGTCTTTGGGGGTTCCTCCAACTACAAACATCTTTCCACTGCACCGGCTGAGTAACTCCTCCATAGGAACTGTGACCCGCCCTGAAGGGTCCCGGGACCTACCTGAGGGAACTTCTTCCCTTTGAGAGGGAAGTTGTAAATCGGTGGCCTGTATCCACTGTTGATACACCAGTGACCCACCTTACCAGGACATCCCTCCTTCAATTGGCTGGTCTGGCCCTCCGTCCCATGCTGGCAGAAATCTCAACCTATCAAATTCTGTCAGAAAGGTTGGATTCCCTCAAAAAGGGATCTCGCCACCGCCGTAGTAGATCTCCCGGAGCAAATGTGCTAGATTTCTGATGGCATTTAAACTGCGTCCAATGAGCATCTGAGCCTTCAAAGGAAGGGAGTCATTCTAAAAACCCAGACACACGATTCAAAACCCGGACTGTCTGGGAGATTCCTGGACGGGTGGCAACCCTAAGGTTCAGACTGCTGTCTCCAGGCTTGAGATCTTCTCCCAAGAATCCTCACTTGGTGCTGTGTGTGAGAACACCCATTGAGGATACCACTGCGGACTGGAGCTCGGGGGTAGAACTTGTTTCAGCCCTGGGCTCCGGGACTTCAGCCTAGATCTGCAGGACCCCGGGACTTTCCTCAAATCACGAGACGGTAACGCGGATTCCAGGATGGTTGGGAGGTATGCTTTGGGGGCAACTCCAGCTGCAAAGACCTTTCTTTGGAACCGGCTGAGTAACTCCTCCATAGGGACTGTAATCCACCCTGAAGGGTCCCGGGCCTTATCTGAGGGAACTTTCTCCCTTTGAGAGGGAATTTGTAAATCGGTGGTCTGTTCCCACTGTTGACACACCAGTGACCCACCTTACCTTAGTCTCTTCAGAACTGCTCTTGGCACCATCATTGGCGATGCAATGAGTGGCCCTAAGTGTGCTCCTACCCCAGTGCGGGTGGTCCTCAGAGGCGTTGGGGGAATCCCACCCTTCTACTTCAGAAGTACATGAAGGCCTTTAGAGCCCAACTCCTCTTCTGCCTGTAGGTCTCGAAGCTCAAAGCCAGGAGGTCAGTTAAGCCCTTTGGGGTGAAGGGGCACCCCCACTTCTACACGCCTGTCAGTGGATGTTTTTTTTTTTGGGGGGCTGCTCCTGGATGTCCCAACTTTTTCTGAATCCCCGAGTCCCTCAATGGATGAGAAAGGAAATACAAATTTTGTATCTACTGTATAATCTATTTCTTGGAGTCCATCGAGGGCCACGGCCACGGGTCCCACCCCTTTCGCTGGCCCTGTGTACTGCTTACTCAGAGAACTGAGGCATGCTGGGAAGAGGAGGGATTATAGGGGGCGGGCTTATAACATTTTCAGTTTGCCAGTGTCCCAGCCTCCTGTAGAGGGCAGTAGAACCCGACTGTTTCCGAATCCCTGTGTCCCTCCATTGGACTCCAAGAAAAAGGTTCAAAGATCTTATTTTAATGACGACACCCGATAGGTGGAATATCGACTTAGAGACAGAGGGATGCGCCCAATGGGCTGACAGGACGGCTCCCCATAGTGGACAGGGCACTTACTGGTGACCCCTGGTGGGCGAGGTAGGTCCCCCCTCCCCCATCAAAGAATTATTACACCCAATCAGAAACGTCTTGTTACAAGTTTATAATTCACACCCAATGGACCCCAAAAACTGCAGGCTGCCTATCCCATAGCTGCCACCCCAAAGGGGGAGGGGCAGGCCCCACGTCTGTTGTCACCCTGCAGGGGGAGAGGCAGGCTCCATTTCTATCGTCACCCCACAAGGGGAGGGGCAGGCTCCATGCCTATTGTCACCCTGCAGGGGGAGGGGCACGCTCCATTTCTATCGTCACCCCACAAGGGGAGGGGCAGGCTCCATTTCTATCGTCACCCCACAAGGGGAGGGGCAGGCTCCATTTCTATCGTCACCCCACAAGGGGAGGGGCAGGCTCCATGCCTATTGTCACCCTGCAGGGGGAGGGGCACGCTCCATTTCTATCGTCACCCCACAAGGGGAGGGGCAGGCTCCATGCCTATTGTCACCCCACAGCAGGAGGGGCAAACTCCATGTCTGTTGTCACCCTCCAGTGTAATAATCAGTATGAGAGCCCGCAGAGCTGACAATCTACCTTACTTCCTGTCTGTGTGACTCCCAGTCCCGCTCACCCCAGGCGACGAGGGCAGACGGGAGGGCGGACTGTCCATGAGGACCCCTCGCCTGCTCAGCAGGCGCCCCCTGCTGTCTGACCAATCACACCGAGGCTGAAACAGGTGTCCCCGCTGGAGGATTACCCTCACTTCCTGTACCGGTGACACCGGGAACATATTGGATTTCCCCTCCCCCCCCTCGGTGGAAGTGACGTTCTGTCAGCTGACTTACCAAATATAATTACTGCGCATGCGTTTCACCGCTGGAGCATGCGCATTGCAGCGTCTAACAATCTGACAAGTAGATTGTTGGTAGTGAAGTGGAGGAGAAGCAGTGGAACGTATGTGCGGTAAGTATTTTTGGGTGTCCGCTGCCGAATTCTGATTACAGGCTTGCTGTGACCGAGTGAGGGTGTCCAAAAATGTCTGTCGGCACCTTAGGACTAGAAGTTTGGGGCGGGGTGTACCAAGATGGCCGTCGCCACCTTCTGACTGCAGGTGTTCTGTCTCAGCTCCCAACTGTCCCTCATTTCGAGGGACTGTCCCGGATTTGGAGCAATGTCCCAGATTTCGAGGGACTGTCCCGGACTTCGAGGGACTGTCCGGGATTTGGAGAAATGTCCCGGATTTGGAGGGACTGTCCCAGATTTGGAGAAATGTCCCGGATTTAGAGGGACTGTCCCAGATTTGGCGAAATGTCCCGGATTTGGAGAAATGTCCCGGATTTGGAGAAATGTCCCGGATTTGGAGCAATGTCCCGGATTTGGAGAAATGTCCCGGATTTGGAGAAATGTCCCGGATTTGGAGAAATGTCCCGGATTTGGAGCAATGTCCCGGATTTGGAGAAATGTCCCGGATTTGGAGCAATGTCCCGGATTTGGAGCAATGTCCCGGATTTGGAGAAATGTCCCGGATTTGGAGAAATGTCCCGGATTTGGAGCAATGTCCCGGATTTGGAGAAATGTCCCGGATTTGGAGAAATGTCCCGGATTTGGAGAAATGTCCCGGATTTGGAGCAATGTCCCGGATTTGGAGAAATGTCCCGGATTTGGAGCAATGTCCCGGATTTGGAGAAATGTCCCGGATTTGGAGGGACTGTCCCGGATTTGGAGGGACTGTCCCGAAATTGAAGGGTCTGTCCCGGATTTGGAGGGTCTGTCCCGGATTTGGAGAAATGTCCCGGATTTGGAGGGTCTGTCCCTGATTTGGAGAAATGTCCCGGATTTGGAGGGACTGTCCCGGATTTGGAGAAATGTCCCGGATTTGGAGGGACTGTCCCTGATTTGGAGAAATGTCCCGGATTTGGAGGGTCTGTCCCTGATTTGGAGAAATGTCCCTCTGTCCCTCTTTCCTCCTCATTTGTCCCTCATGTTGCTCTGATCTCTATATAGTTGTATATAAAATGCACTTTTTATCTTTCAGAAAGTCTTTCCCAGAGCCAAACCTTTCATCTGATTTATAACTTCCAGAAGCCGATATAAAGGAATATTAGTGGTAAAAAAAATCACTTGTGGGTTTAACCAATCTTGTTTTTTTGTACAATTCTCCTTTAAGGGGGCGTGGCCAGGGGGTGTGTCCTATGCCTACATACTTTTGCTGATAGGTGTCCCTCATTCCCATCTCAGGAAGTTGGGAGGTGTGCAAGATGGCCGTCGCCACCGTCTGACTGCATTTGTTCTGTCAGATTAGGCGACCCGTCAGATTTTAGTAACAGAAGTGACGTCCTGTGACGGCCATCTTGGTACACCCCACACTCATCCACACTAAAGTCTGAAGTCAGCAAGCGGACATCTTTGTACACCCTCCGAAGTCTGGCATTTCACACTTATTTTTACCAGTAAACTCCGCTTATATCGTGATGTACAGGATCGAGAAATCCGTCTCACTGTTTGGATGTTGAATTATAAAATCAGCGGTCAGATTAGAAGACCTGTGAGGTCAGAAGGTTCACCTCACAGGTCATCCAAACAGTCAGACGGACTCGTAAGTCCTCTACATCATGATATAAGCTCCGTTTACTGGTAACAAGAAGTGTGAAATGCCAGACTTGGGTGGGTGTACCAAGATGTCCGCTTGGTGACTTCACACTGTAGGCTGAGTGTGGCTGAGTGTGGGGTGTACAAAGATGTCCGCTTGGTGACTTCACACTGTGGACTTAGTGTGGCTGAGTGTGGGGTGTACAAAGATGTCCGCTTGGTGACTTCACACTGTAGACTTAGTGTGGCTGAGTGTGGGGTGTACAAAGATGTCCGCTTGGTGACTTCACACTGTAGGCTTAGTGTGGCTGAGTGTGGGGTGTACAAAGATGTCCGCTTGGTGACTTCACACTGTAGGCTGAGTGTGGCTGAGTGTGGGGTGTACAAAGATGTCCGCTTGGTGACTTCAGACTGTAGGCTTAGTGTGGCTGAGTGTGGGGTGTACCAAGATGGCCGTGACAGAACGTCACTTCTATTATGAAATCTGACGGAACACAGGCTTTCAGAATGAAACATTAAAACAGTCTCACAAGTATATAAACATCGGGGCTGAAATATCGCTAGAATGAGTCTGAAATTTAAGGAAATAGCTGGCTATAGATGTCCGCTGGGTGCAGCAAGATGTCCGCTGGGTGCAGCAAGATGTCCGCTGGGTGAAGCAAGATGTCCGCTGGGTGAAGCAAGATGTCCGCTGGGTGCGGTGAGACGTCCGCTGGGTGCGGTGAGACGTCCGCTGGGTGCGGTGAGACGTCCGCTGGGTGCGGTGAGACGTCCGCTGGGTGTAGTAATAAAGTAGCAAGTATTAGGTAGGATATCGGTAATGACATTATTGGACAAAGAACTCTGGTATGGGAGATTTTATTCCATCGTTCTGGCCAGAGAAGAATGGAAGCTCCTGACCCGACTCAGTGAGTACAGTGAGTACAGTGAATACAGTGAGTACAGAGAGTACAGAGAATACAGTGAGTACAGAGAATACAGTGAGTACAGTGAATACAGTGAGTACAGAGAATACAGTGAGTACAGAGAGTACAGAGAATACAGTGAGTACAGTGAGTACAGAGAATACAGTGAGTACAGAGAATACAGTGAGTACAGTGAGTACAGTGAGTACAGAGAGTACAGTGAGTACAGAGAATACAGTGAGTACAGAGAATACAGTGAGTACAGAGAATACAGTGAGTACAGAGAATACAGTGAGTACAGTGAGTACAGAGAATACAGTGAATACAGTGAGTACAGAGAATACAGTGAATACAGTGAGTACAGTGAGTACAGAGAATACAGTGAGAACAGTGAGTACAGTGAGTACAGAGAATACAGTGAGAACAGTGAGTACAGTGAGTACAGAGAATACAGTGAATACAGTGAGTACAGAGAATACAGTGAGTACAGAGAATACAGTGAATACAGTGAGTACAGAGAATACAGTGAGTACAGAGAGTACAGTGAGTACAGTGAGTACAGTGAGTACAGAGAATACAGTGAGTACAGTGAGTACAGTGAGTACAGAGAATACAGTGAGTACAGTGAGTACAGTGAGTACAGAGAATACAGTGAGTACAGTGAGTACAGTGAGTACAGAGAATACAGTGAGTACAGTGAGTACAGTGAGTACAGAGAATACAGTGAGTACAGTGAGTACAGTGAGTACAGAGAATACAGTGAGTACAGAGAATACAGTGAATACAGTGAGTACAGAGAATACAGTGAGTACAGTGAGTACAGTGAGTACAGAGAATACAGTGAATACAGTGAGTACAGAGAATACAGTGAGTACAGTGAATACAGTGAGTACAGAGAATACAGTGAGTACAGTGAGTACAGTGAGTACAGAGAATACAGTGAGTACAGTGAGTACAGAGAATACAGTGAGTACAGTGAATACAGTGAGTACAGTGAGTACAGAGAATACAGTGAGTACAGTGAGTACAGTGAGTACAGAGAATACAGTGAGTACAGTGAGTACAGTGAGTACAGAGAATACAGTGAGTACAGTGAATACAGTGAGTACAGTGAGTACAGAGAATACAGTGAGTACAGAGAATACAGTGAATACAGTGAGTACAGAGAATACAGTGAGTACAGTGAGTACAGAGAATACAGTGAGTACAGTGAGTACAGTGAGTACAGAGAATACAGTGAGTACAGAGAATACAGTGAGTACAGTGAGTACAGTGAGTACAGTGAATACAGTGAGTACAGAGAATACAGTGAGTACAGTGAGTACAGTGAGTACAGAGAATACAGTGAGTACAGAGAATACAGTGAATACAGTGAGTACAGAGAATACAGTGAGTACAGTGAGTACAGAGAATACAGTGAGTACAGTGAGTACAGTGAGTACAGAGAATACAGTGAATACAGTGAGTACAGAGAATACAGTGAATACAGTGAGTACAGTGAGTACAGAGAATACAGTGAGAACAGAGAATACAGTGAGTACAGTGAATACAGTGAGTACAGAGAATACAGTGAGTACAGTGAATACAGTGAACACAGTGAGTACAGTGAGTACAGTGAATACAGTGAGTACAGTGAATACAGTGAGTACAGAGAATACAGTGAGTACAGTGAATACAGTGAGTACAGTGAGTACAGAGAATACAGTGAGTACAGTGAATACAGTGAGTACAATGAATACAGTGAGTACAGTGAATACAGTGAGTACAGAGAATACAGTGAGTACAGTGAATACAGTGAGTACAGTGAGTACAGTGAGTACAGAGAATACAGTGAGTACAGTGAGTACAGAGAATACAGTGAGTACAGTGAATACAGTGAGTACAGAGAATACAGTGAGTACAGTGAGTACAGTGAATACAGTGAGTACAGTGAGTACAGTGAGTACAGAGAATACAGTGAGTACAGTGAATACAGTGAGTACAGAGAATACAGTGAGTACAGTGAGTACAGTGAGTACAGAGAATACAGTGAGTACAGTGAGTACAGAGAATACAGTGAGTACAGTGAGTACAGTGAGTACAGAGAATACAGTGAGTACAGAGAGTACAGTGAGTACAGTGAGTACAGTGAGTACAGAGAATACAGTGAGTACAGTGAGTACAGAGAATACAGTGAGTACAGTGAGTACAGTGAGTACAGAGAATACAGTGAGTACAGTGAATACAGTGAGTACAGTGAATACAGTGAGTACAGTGAGTACAGTGAATACAGTGAGTACAGTGAGTACAGAGAGTACAGTGAGTACAGTGAGTACAGAGAATACAGTGAGTACAGTGAGTACAGAGAATACAGTGAGTACAGTGAATACAGTGAGTACAGAGAATACAGTGAGTACAGTGAGTACAGAGAATACAGTGAGTACAGTGAGTACAGTGAGTACAGAGAATACAGTGAGTACAGTGAGTACAGTGAGTACAGAGAATACAGTGAGTACAGAGAGTACAGAGAGTACAGTGAATACAGTGAATACAGTGAGTACAGTGAGTACAGAGAATACAGTGAGTACAGTGAATACAGTGAGTACAGTGAATATAGTGAGTACAGAGAGTACAGTGAATACAGTGAGTACAGTGAATACAGTGAGTACAGTGAGTACAGTGAGTACAGAGAATACAGTGAGTACAGTGAGTACAGAGAGTACAGTGAGTACAGTGAGTACAGTGAATACAGTGAGTACAGTGAGTACAGAGAATACAGTGAGTACAGTGAATACAGTGAGTACAGTGAGTACAGAGAATACAGTGAGTACAGTGAATACAGTGAGTACAGAGAGTACAGAGAGTACAGTGAGTACAGAGAATACAGAGAATACAGAGAGTACAGAGAGTACAGTGAGTACAGAGAATACAGTGAATACAGTGAGTACAGTGAGTACAGAGAATACAGTGAGTACAGTGAATACAGTGAGTACAGTGAGTACAGAGAATACAGAGAGTACAGAGAGTACAGAGAGTACAGTGAGTACAGTGAGTACAGTGAATACAGTGAGTACAGTGAATACAGTGAGTACAGAGAGTATAGTGAGTACAGTGAGTACAGAGAATACAGTGAGTACAGAGAGTATAGTGAGTACAGTGAGTACAGAGAATACAGTGAGTACAGTGAATACAGTAAGTACAGAGAGAGTACAGAGAGTACAGTGAGTACAGTGAGTACAGAGAATACAGTGAATACAGTGAGTACAGAGAATACAGTGAGTACAGAGAATACAGTGAGTACAGTGAATACAGTGAGTACAGAGAATACAGTGAGTACAGTGAGTACAGTGAGTACAGAGAGTACAGTGAGTACAGTGAGTACAGTGAGTACAGAGAATACAGAAAGTACAGTGAGTACAGAGAATACAGTGAGTACAGTGAATACAGTGAGTACAGAGAATACAGTGAGTACAGTGAGTACAGTGAGTACAGAGAGTACAGTGAGTACAGTGAGTATAGTGAGTACAGAGAATACAGAAAGTACAGTGAGTACAGTGAGTACAGTGAAAACAGTGAGTACAGAGAAAACAGTGAGTACAGAGAGTACAGAGAATACAGTGAGTACAGTGAGTACAGTGAATACAGTGAATACAGTGAGTACAGTGAGTACGGTGAGTACAGTGAGTACGGTGAGTACAGAGAATACAGTGAGTACAGTGAGTACGGTGAGTACAGAGAATACAGTGAGTACAGTGAGTACAAAGAATACAGTGAGTACAGTGAGTACAGTGAATACACTGAGTACAGTGAGTACAGAGAATACAGTGAGTACAGAGAATACAGTGAGTACAGTGAGTACAGAGAAAACAGTGAATACAGTGAGTACAGTGAATACAGTGAGTACAGAGAATACAGTGAGTACAGTGAGTACAGAGAATACAGTGAGTACAGTGAGTACAGAGAATACAGTGAGTACAGTGAGTACAGAGAGTACAGAGAATACAGTGAGTACAGTGAATACAGTGAGTACAGTGAGTACAGTGAGTACAGAGAATACAGTGAGTACAGTGAGTACAGAGAATACAGTGAGTACAGTGAATACAGTGAGTACAGTGAGTACAGAGAATACAGTGAGTACAGTGAGTACAGTGAGTACAGAGAGTACAGTGAGTACAGTGAGTACAGAGAATACAGTGAGTACAGTGAGTACAGAGAATACAGTGAGTACAGTGAGTACAGAGAATACAGTGAGTACAGTGAGTACAGTGAGTACAGTGAATACAGTGAGTACAGTGAGTACAGAGAATACAGTGAGTACAGTGAGTACAGTGAGTACAGTGAGTACAGAGAATACAGTGAATACAGTGAGTACAGTGAGTACAGTGAGTACAGTGAGTACAGTGAATACAGTGAATACAGTGAGTACAGAGAATACAGAGAGTACAGTGAATACAGTGAGTACAGTGAGTACAGTGAATACAGTGAGTACAGAGAATACAGTGAGTACAGTGAGTACAGTGAATACAGTGAGTACAGTGAATACAGTGAGTACAGAGAGTACAGAGAGTACAGTGAGTACAGAGAATACAGTGAATACAGTGAGTACAGTGAGTACAGAGAATACAGTGAGTACAGTGAATACAGTGAGTACAGTGAGTACAGAGAATACAGTGAGTACAGTGAATACAGTGAGTACAGAGAGTATAGTGAGTACAGTGAGTACAGAGAATACAGTGAGTACAGTGAGTACAGTGAGTACAGAGAGTACAGTGAGTACAGTGAGTACAGAGAATACAGTGAGTACAGAGAGTATAGTGAGTACAGTGAGTACAGAGAATACAGTGAGTACAGAGAGTACAGTGAGTACAGTGAATACAGTAAGTACAGAGAATACAGTGAGTACAGAGAGTACAGAGAATACAGTGAGTACAGAGAGTACAGAGAGTACAGTGAGTACAGTGAGTACAGTGAGTACAGTGAGTACAGAGAATACAGTGAGTACAGTGAATACAGTGAGTACAGAGAGTACAGTGAGTACAGAGAATACAGTGAGTACAGTGAGTACAGAGAATACAGTGAGTACAGTGAGTACAGTGAATACAGTGAGTACAGAGAATACAGTGAGTACAGTGAGTACAGTGAATACAGTGAGTACAGTGAGTACAGAGAATACAGTGAGTACAGAGAATACAGTGAGTACAGTGAGTACAGTGAGTACAGAGAGTACAGTGAGTACAGAGAATACAGTGAGTACAGTGAGTACAGAGAGTACAGTGAGTACAGTGAGTACAGAGAGTACAGTGAGTACAGAGAGTACAGTGAATACAGTGAGTACAGTGAGTACAGAGAATACAGTGAGTACAGTGAATACAGTGAGTACAGTGAGTACAGAGAGTACAGTGAATACAGTGAGTACAGAGAGTACAGTGAGTACAGAGAATACAGTGAGTACAGAGAGTATAGTGAGTACAGTGAGTACAGAGAATACAGTGAGTACAGAGAGTACAGTGAGTACAGTGAATACAGTAAGTACAGAGAATACAGTGAGTACAGAGAGTACAGAGAATACAGTGAGTACAGAGAGTACAGTGAGTACAGTGAGTACAGAGAATACAGTGAGTACAGTGAGTACAGTGAATACAGTGAGTACAGTGAGTACAGAGAATACAGTGAGTACAGAGAATACAGTGAGTACAGTGAATACAGTGAGTACAGAGAGTACAGAGAGTACAGTGAATACAGTGAGTACAGTGAGTACAGAGAATACAGTGAGTACAGTGAGTACAGTGAATACAGAGAATACAGTGAGTACAGTGAGTACAGAGAATACAGTGAATACAGTGAGTACAGTGAGTACAGTGAGTACAGAGAATACAGTGAGTACAGTGAATACAGTGAGTACAGAGAGTACAGAGAGTACAGTGAGTACAGAGAATACAGTGAATACAGTGAGTACAGTGAGTACAGAGAATACAGTGAGTACAGTGAATACAGTGAGTACAGTGAGTACAGAGAATACAGTGAGTACAGTGAATACAGTGAGTACAGAGAGTATAGTGAGTACAGTGAGTACAGAGAATACAGTGAGTACAGTGAGTACAGAGAATACAGTGAGTACAGAGAGTACAGTGAGTACAGTGAATACAGTAAGTACAGAGAATACAGTGAGTACAGAGAGTACAGAGAATACAGTGAGTACAGAGAGTACAGTGAGTACAGTGAGTACAGTGAGTACAGTGAGTACAGTGAATACAGTGAGTACAGAGAATACAGTGAGTACAGAGAATACAGTGAGTACAGTGAATACAGTGAGTACAGAGAGTACAGTGAGTACAGAGAATACAGTGAGTACAGTGAGTACAGAGAATACAGTGAGTACAGTGAGTACAGTGAATACAGTGAGTACAGAGAATACAGTGAGTACAGTGAGTACAGTGAATACAGTGAGTACAGTGAGTACAGAGAATACAGTGAGTACAGAGAATACAGCGAGTACAGAGAGTACAGTGAGTACAGAGAATACAGAGAATACAGTGAGTACAGTGAGTACAGAGAGTACAGTGAGTACAGTGAGTACAGAGAGTACAGTGAGTACAGAGAATACAGAGAATACAGTGAGTACAGTGAGTACAGAGAGTACAGTGAGTACAGTGAGTACAGAGAGTACAGTGAGTACAGAGAGTACAGTGAGTACAGTGAGTACAGAGAATACAGTGAATACAGTGAGTACAGTGAGTACAGAGAATACAGTGAGTACAGTGAATACAGTGAGTACAGAGAATACAGTGAGTACAGTGAATACAGTGAGTACAGAGAGTATAGTGAGTACAGTGAGTACAGAGAATACAGTGAGTACAGAGAGTATAGTGAGTACAGTGAGTACAGAGAATACAGTGAGTACAGAGAGTACAGTGAGTACAGTGAATACAGTAAGTACAGAGAATACAGTGAGTACAGAGAGTACAGAGAATACAGTGAGTACAGAGAGTACAGTGAGTACAGTGAGTACAGAGAATACAGTGAGTACAGTGAATACAGTGAGTACAGTGAATACAGTAAGTACAGAGAATACAGTGAGTACAGAGAGTACAGAGAATACAGTGAGTACAGAGAGTACAGTGAGTACAGTGAGTACAGAGAATACAGTGAGTACAGTGAGTACAGTGAATACAGTGAGTACAGAGAATACAGTGAGTACAGAGAATACAGTGAGTACAGTGAATACAGTGAGTACAGAGAGTACAGAGAGTACAGTGAATACAGTGAGTACAGTGAGTACAGAGAATACAGTGAGTACAGAGAATACAGTGAGTACAGTGAGTACAGTGAGTACAGAGAATACAGTGAGTACAGAGAGTACAGAGAATACAGTGAATACAGTGAGTACAGTGAGTACAGAGAATACAGTGAGTACAGTGAGTACAGTGAATACAGTGAATACAGTGAGTACAGTGAGTACGGTGAGTACAGTGAATACAGTGAGTACAGAGAATACAGTGAGTACAGTGAGTACAGTGAATACAGTGAGTACAGTGAGTACAGAGAATACAGTGAGTACAGTGAGTACAGAGAATACAGTGAATACAGTGAGTACAGTGAATACAGTGAGTACAGAGAATACAGTGAGTACAGTGAGTACAGTGAATACAGTGAGTACAGAGAATACAGTGAGTACAGAGAATACAGTGAGTACAGTGAGTACAGTGAGTACAGAGAATACAGTGAGTACAGTGAATACAGTGAGTACAGTGAGTACAGAGAATACAGTGAATACAGTGAGTACAGTGAGTACAGAGAATACAGTGAGTACAGTGAATACAGTGAGTACAGAGAGTATAGTGAGTACAGTGAGTACAGAGAATACAGTGAGTACAGAGAGTATAGTGAGTACAGTGAGTACAGAGAATACAGTGAGTACAGAGAGTACAGTGAGTACAGTGAATACAGTAAGTACAGAGAGAGTACAGAGAGTACAGTGAGTACAGCGAGTACAGTGAGTACAGAGAATACAGTGAGTACAGAGAATACAGTGAGTACAGTGAGTATAGTGAATACAGTGAGTACAGTGAGTACAGAGAATACAGTGAGTACAGTGAATACAGTGAGTACAGTGAGTACAGAGAGTACAGTGAGTACAGTGAGTACAGAGAATACAGTAAGTACAGAGAGAGTACAGTGAGTACAGTGAGTACAGTGAGTACAGAGAATACAGTGAGTACAGTGAATACAGTGAGTACAGAGAGTACAGTGAGTACAGAGAGTACAGTGAGTACAGTGAGTACAGAGAATACAGTGAGTACAGTGAATACAGTGAGTACAGAGAGTACAGTGAGTACAGAGAATACAGTGAGTACAGTGAGTACAGTGAGTACAGAGAATACAGTGAGTACAGAGAGTACAGAGAGTACAGTGAGTACAGTGAATACAGTGAGTACAGTGAGTACAGTGAGTACAGTGAGTACAGAGAATACAGAGAGTACAGTGAGTACAGAGAATACAGTGAGTACAGTGAATACAGTGAGTACAGTGAGTACAGTGAGTACAGAGAATACAGTGAGTACAGAGAGTACAGTGAGTACAGAGAATACAGTGAGTACAGTGAGTACAGTGAGTACAGAGAATACAGTGAGTACAGAGAGTACAGAGAGTACAGTGAGTACAGTGAGTACAGAGAATACAGAGAGTACAGTGAGTACAGAGAATACAGTGAGTACAGTGAATACAGTGAGTACAGAGAGTACATAGAATACAGTGAGTACAGTGAATACAGTGAGTACAGTGAGTACGGTGAGTACAGTGAATACAGTGAGTACAGAGAATACAGTGAGTACAGAGAATACAGTGAATACAGTGAGTACAGTGAATACAGTGAGTACAGAGAATACAGTGAGTACAGTGAGTACAGTGAGTACAGAGAATACAGTGAGTACAGAGAATACAGTGAGTACAGTGAGTACAGAGAATACAGTGAATACAGTGAATACAGTGAGTACAGAGAATACAGTGAATACAGTGAGTACAGTGAATACAGAGAATACAGTGAGTACAGTGAGTACAGTGAGTACAGTGAGTACGGTGAGTACAGTGAATACAGTGAGTACAGAGAGTACAGAGAATACAGTGAGTACAGAGAGTACAGAGAATACAGTGAGTACAGTGAATACAGTGAGTACGGTGAGTACAGTGAATACAGTGAGTACAGAGAATACAGTGAGTACAGAGAATACAGTGAATACAGTGAGTACAGTGAATACAGTGAGTACAGAGAATACAGTGAGTACAGTGAGTACAGTGAGTACAGAGAATACAGTGAGTACAGTGAGTACAGAGAATACAGTGAGTACAGAGAATACAGTGAATACAGTGAGTACAGTGAGTACAGAGAATACAGTGAATACAGTGAGTACAGTGAATACAGTGAGTACAGTGAATACAGTGAATACAGTGAGTACAGTGAGTACAGAGAATACAGTGAGTACAGTGAATACAGTGAGTACAGTGAGTACAGTGAATACAGTGAGTACAGTGAATACAGTGAATACAGTGAGTACAGTGAATACAGTGAATACAGTGAATACAGTGAGTACAGTGAGTACAGTGAATACAGTGAGTACAGTGAGTACAGTGAATACAGTGAGTACAGTGAATACAGTGAGTACAGTGTACATATATATTTTTAGCATATTACGTCACAAGTGAACAGGCGGTACACTTCTTTATAACAGACATTCTAACCTTTTAAAAATCAACCCATGTATCCTAAAATCAGACAAGTTCTGCAAACCATATATATATATTTAGCTTTATACAAAACTCGTCTCTCTGCAGTATACTATTGTGTTCCTTCATCTGTCCTAAATGATGTCAGCAAACAAGCTTTTTGCACAGAAAGAGGAATGTAGCAAATTCCTGTAATGGGGAAGTCACAAATAGCTTCAACATAAAATACAAGAAATATGATTCTTAGCTGAAATTCTAAATCAGTCTTACTACACACATAACTATGGCCATATAAACTGACCCCCGTTCCTACTTCATTCCCCCCTTTGATCATAATCATAGCGATTAATATGAGCGAGATTAAGTATCACTAAATAACATACAGTTTTGTTTTTTTCTATGATGACCTCACTAGCAGGCACAAAACATTCTTCTACTGAGATTATTCCCCGTTGTCGGCTCCAGCCGGGTCTCTCATTATAAAACACTGGGATAGTGACCCTTGGCCCATGGTAACAATAAGAATGCAAAAAGAGTAAAAATATTAGCACTCCATACACTATGGGGAGAATCAGAAAATAATGAAAACTTGTCTCTACAATACTTGAGTTGGTGATCAGGGTACGGTTTACCAGCTCACTGGTGGAGCTAAAGCTCTGAATGATTGGCCAAGTTTTATAGGGAGCATAAGTAGGGTTATAACAGGTTATCTGATTTTCAATGGAGCACATTGAATAGGTAGTCCCATTATGTATGCAGGTACCAGTCTCTGTGCCCTTGCATTGATAATGGGAGTGCCACAGTAACATCTTGGTAGCTATGGATCCTACTCTGATGGTCTTTACACAAGGGTCACATGAATTACCCTCCCCCCTTTTTAGCTCGGCCAGTATCACTGCTATGACTATCAACAGTCTCGTTATAAAGATTTTAGTAAACATTACACCGATGAATATCCTCAGGCTTCAGCTTGTGCGTAGACCAACCAGCGTCCGGGGTGTGGTTGGAGCAGAGCTTAGTAGATGTCCTTTATCTTCCGCCGTGCGTTGAGCCAGCAGCTTCCAGGGGTGTGTTGGCCGCAGGGCTGCAGTCTGTCTATCTTCTGCCGTGCGTAAATTCAGCAGCTTCCAGGGGTGTGCTGAACACAGGGCTGGAGTTCTTCCTTCTGATTTCTCTGGTCAATCTCAGTCTCAAAGGATCTTGGGGATCTACTGTACTGTGCCAGGAGTCTGTGAGGTCAGCAGCTCGTTTTACCCTGGAGTGGTGTATCCAGGGTGTCACCTCAGCTACCTTAATGGCTGTTGGGGTAGATAGCAGAACAGTGTAAGGACCTCTCCAATTTTGGCCCTAGTGGGGTTAAGTTCCACTCCTTTACCCACACTGTGTCTCCTGGTTTGAAGGGGTGTACTGGGTTCGACAAGCTTATGGGAAGTTTCTCTTGAACCCATTTCCCTATGTCTTGCTTACTCTCCCCAAGTCTCTGTATCAGTTCACGGTTAACTACCCCTCCTATCTGATGCAAGTCTCCTCTTATCCCTCTAATGATGGGTGGGGGCCTACCATACAGTACCTCAAAAGGGGACAGATTTGTCCTCTTTGTTGGGGTACTCCGAATTCTCAGTAAAGTAATGGGCAACATCAAGGTCCATTTCATTTGGGTTTCCTGACAGAGCTTGGCCAGTTGTGACTTGAGCATGCGGTTCATCCGTTCTACTTTTCCAGAGCTTTGGGGCCTATATGCAGTGTGTAGTTTCCAAGTAATCTTAAGTGCTGTTGCTAATTCCTGGAGGCACTTGTGGACAAAGGCAGGGCCATTGTCTGAGTCTATATCTGGAGATAAACATCTTTTACAAAACCGCTTCCGCAGTAAAGTACGCAACGTTTGGATTTTCCAAGGGGCTGTCTTTCAAGTCTGGTCGGCTTGCATATCCATTACCCGGAGACTGTCATGAGTTAGGGGTTCCTGTGAGGTGGGGAGCAGAGTGGCTGGGTTTAAAGTGTTTACAGTCTCTAAGTGGATACGAGGATTTTCACACAGCATAGCTTGATATTTAACCATTCGACTGTTAGTAAACCAGTGATTCCCCTTGTAATCCATTAATGCCTGTACTTGGTGTGGGACTCGGACATAAGTCTCCTGACCCAATGACAACTTGTCAGCTTCGGGCCACAAGGAGGGCTGTTGCTGCGATGGCCCGCAGGCAGGATGACCATCCCTGAGCTACAGTGTCCAGTTGTTTTGAAAGGTATGCTAGAGGGCGCTGCCAAGACCCAGAGTATTGTGTCAGGACTCCTACTACTATTCCTTGTTTTTCATACAAATAGAAGACTTTTTGGCTATCTGGCAAGCCTAGCGCAGGAGCCTGCATTAGGGAGACCTTAATGTCTTGGAATGCTCTGTTTTGTTGTTGTCCCCATTGAAAGGGTTCCTTTTCTCCCCCCTTTGTGGATTCATAGAGGGGTCTGGCTTTTGTGGCAAAGTCCGGTATCCAGATTCGGCAGAATCCTGCCACCCCCAGGAATTCACGTACTTGCCGTCTGGTAGTCGGGGTGGGAATCTGACAAACAGCTTCTCTCCTGCCTTCTCCCAATTGTCTCTGTCCTTGTGATACTCTGAATCCCAGGTACTTTACAGTCTCTTGTCACAATTGCACCTTTCTCCGGGACACCTTATAACCTGCCTCCCACAGTAATTGTAACAGTTCATTAGTGACCGCTGGGTGCATGGTCATTACAGCCTGATTGACCGCTCTGAGGTCTTGAACAGGACGACAGTGAGCTGTTTCGGGTTTCTGTACTGGGAGTAGAGGTGTATTCCAGGGAGACTGACAGGGTTTTAGAACTCCATAGTGTAGGAATTTGTTTAAGTACTTTTGTATTCCTAATAGGGCTTTTAGAGGGACTGGGTACTGTTTCAGGCTGACTGGAGTGGCTCCTGATTTTAATTCAATAAGGATTGGGGAAATGTGTCTGGCTAATCCTGGTGGGTTGTCTTCTGCCCATAGTCCCGGGATGTCTTGCAGTATGCGGGCTTCAAAGGGATGGGGCAATTTTAGGATAGCCTGTCTGTCAGATTGGAAGTATATGTATGCTCTGAGTTTAGCAAGTAAGTCTCTGCCCAGCAAGGGAATAGGGGAATCCGGAATGTACAGGAACTGATGTTGGACTTGATGCCCCCCCCAAAACTACAAAGTCTTTCTAATAGGAAGGGTCTTTTGCCTTTATACTTCTGCACTGCTTGGTTAATTCTGTGTCTCTCCTCAGTATTGAAAAGGGTCAATAAAAGTTGCTGGCAGTCCGACCAAGTAGGGTTATGGGTCTGAGTTATTGACCGGAGCAAATCTGTCATGGCTTGGGGCTTCTCAGAGTAGGCAGGGTTATGAATCTTCCAGTTCAGTAAATCTGTTGTGGTAAAAAGGGGTGTAAACTAGAGTCCGATGTTCCTCCACCGCCTGTTTTCTTAGGGGCATTTGCAGAGGTATGTTGAAAGACGGGGCAAGGGTCCGGCTGTTTGCATCAGGATTTCTCGGAGTGGAAGTGGACACTTGATTGGGGAGCCCATTGACTACTACTGAGTTCCCTATTTCTGTCCTGCCTATACCCAAAGTGTTACGGTTCGGAGTATATTTACTGAGATTTGGCATTGACAAACTTGCTGAATCTGATGTAGGTGGACAACAACTTGAGTCCCCTTGTTTACTGGATGGGGCATTTGGACATGGCTCTGACCTGTCTCTATCTGAGGTCCGTTGAGAATATATGTGTTTTGTTTGTTTTGTCAGTGGTACTACTCTTGTCATAACTATAATTCTACACTGTTCCTCTTTTTGTGGCTTCTATCCACTGCAGGTCTTTATCTCCCATTTGTCCAAAGGATGCACAATCATCCAGACGGACGTTTTCTCCTAGCTGACTGACTGACTGGCTGAGGATTTGTCCGAAAGATGCACAATCATCTGGACGAACATTCCTCCTGACTGACTGGCTGAGGATTTATCCGAGAGATGCACAATCATCTGGACGGATATTCCTCCTGACTGGCTGGCTGAGGATTTATCCGAGAGATGCACAATCATCTGGACGGATATTCCTCCTGACTGGCTGAGGATTTATCCGAGAGATGCACAATCATCTGGACGGATATTCCTCCTGACTGACTGGCTGAGGATTTATTCGAGGGATGCACAATCATCCGAACGAACAGTCCTCCTGACTGGCTGAGGATTTATCCGAGAGATGCACAATCATCTGGACGGATATTCCTCCTGACTGGCTGAGGATTTATCCGAGAGATGCACAATCATCTGGACGGATATTCCTCCTGACTGGCTGGCTGAGGATTTATCCGAGAGATGCACAATCATCTGGACGGATATTCCTCCTGACTGGCTGAGGATTTATCCGAGAGATGCACAATCATCTGGACGGATATTCCTCCTGACTGGCTGGCTGAGGATTTATCCGAGAGATGCACAATCATCTGGACGGATATTCCTCCTGACTGACTGGCTGAGGATTTATCCGAGAGATGCACAATCATCTGGACGGATATTCCTCCTGACTGGCTGGCTGAGGATTTATCCGAGAGATGCACAATCATCTGGACGGATATTCCTCCTGACTGGCTGGCTGAGGACTTATCCGAGAGATGCACAATCATCTGGACGGATATTCCTCCTGACTGGCTGAGGATTTATCCGAGAGATGCACAATCATCTGGACGGATATTCCTCCTTACTGGCTGAGGATTTATCCGAGAGATGCACAATCATGTGGACGGATATTCCTCCTGACTGGCTGGCTGAGGATTTATCCGAGAGATGCACAATCATCTGGACGGATATTCCTCCTGACTGGCTGAGGATTTATCCGAGAGATGCACAATCATCTGGACGGATATTCCTCCTGACTGGCTGGCTGAGGATTTATCCGAGAGATGCACAATCATCTGGACGGATATTCCTCCTGACTGGCTGGCTGAGGATTTATCCTAGAGATGCACAATCATCTGGACGGATATTCCTCCTGACTGCCTGGCTGAGGATTTATCCGAGAGATACACAATCATCTGGACGGATATTCCTCCTGACTGACTGGCTGAGGATTTATCCGAGAGATGCACAATCATCTGGACGGATATTCCTCCTGACTGGCTGGCTGAGGATTTATCCGAGAGATGCACAATCATCTGGACGAACATTCCTCCTGACTGACTGGCTGAGGATTTATCCGAGAGATGCACAATCATCTGGACGGATATTCCTCCTGACTGGCTGGCTGAGGATTTATCCGAGAGATGCACAATCATCTGGACGGATATTCCTCCTGACTGGCTGAGGATTTATCCGAGAGATGCACAATCATCTGGACGGATATTCCTCCTGACTGACTGACTGAAGATTTATCCGAGAGATGCACAATCATCTGGACGGATATTCCTCCTGACTGGCTGGCTGAGGATTTGTCCGAAAGATGCACAATCATCTGGACGGATATTCCTCCTGACTGGCTGAGGATTTGTCCGAAAGATGCACAATCATCTGGACGGATATTCCTCCTGACTGGCTGGCTGAGGATTTATCCGAGATATGCACAATCATCTGGACGGATATTCCTCCTGACTGGCTGGCTGAGGATTTATCCGAGAGATGCACAATCATCTGGACGGATATTCCTCCTGACTGACTGGCTGAGGATTTATCCGAGAGATGCACAATCATCTGGACGGATATTCCTTCTGACTAGCTGAGGATTTATCAGAGAGATGCACAATCATCTGGACGGATATTCCTTCTGACTAGCTGAGGATTTATCCGAGAGATGCACAATCATCTGGACGGATATTCCTCCTGACTGGCTGAGGATTTATCCGAGAGATGCACAATCATCTGGACGGATATTCCTCCTGACTGACTGACTGAGGATTTGTCCGAAAGATGCACAATCATCTGGACGGATATTCCTCCTGACTGGCTGGCTGAGGATTTATCCGAGAGATGCACAATCATCTGGATGGATATTCCTCCTGACTGGCTGGCTGAGGATTTATCCGAGAGATGCACAATGATCTGGACGGATATTCCTCCTGACTGACTGGCTGAGGATTTGTCCGAAAGATGCACAATCATCTGGACGAACATTCCTCCTGACTGACTGGCTGAGGATTTATCCGAGAGATGCACAATCATCTGGACGGATATTCCTCCTGACTGGCTGGCTGAGGATTTATCCGAGAGATGCACAATCATCTGGACGGATATTCCTCCTGACTGGCTGAGGATTTATCCGAGAGATGCACAATCATCTGGACGGATATTCCTCCTGACTGACTGGCTGAGGATTTATTCGAGGGATGCACAATCATCCGAACGAACAGTCCTCCTGACTGGCTGAGGATTTATCCGAGAGATGCACAATCATCTGGACGGATATTCCTCCTGACTGGCTGAGGATTTATCCGAGAGATGCACAATCATCTGGACGGATATTCCTCCTGACTGGCTGGCTGAGGATTTATCCGAGAGATGCACAATCATCTGGACGGATATTCCTCCTGACTGGCTGAGGATTTATCCGAGAGATGCACAATCATCTGGACGGATATTCCTCCTGACTGGCTGGCTGAGGATTTATCCGAGAGATGCACAATCATCTGGACGGATATTCCTCCTGACTGGCTGAGGATTTATCCGAGAGATGCACAATCATCTGGACGGATATTCCTCCTGACTGGCTGGCTGAGGATTTATCCGAGAGATGCACAATCATCTGGACGGATATTCCTCCTGACTGGCTGGCTGAGGATTTATCCTAGAGATGCACAATCATCTGGACGGATATTCCTCCTGACTGCCTGGCTGAGGATTTATCCGAGAGATACACAATCATCTGGACGGATATTCCTCCTGACTGACTGGCTGAGGATTTATCCGAGAGATGCACAATCATCTGGACGGATATTCCTCCTGACTGGCTGGCTGAGGATTTATCCGAGAGATGCACAATCATCTGGACGAACATTCCTCCTGACTGACTGGCTGAGGATTTATCCGAGAGATGCACAATCATCGGGACGGATATTCCTCCTGACTGGCTGGCTGAGGATTTATCCGAGAGATGCACAATCATCTGGACGGATATTCCTCCTGACTGGCTGAGGATTTATCCGAGAGATGCACAATCATCTGGACGGATATTCCTCCTGACTGACTGAAGATTTATCCGAGAGATGCACAATCATCTGGACGGATATTCCTCCTGACTGGCTGGCTGAGGATTTGTCCGAAAGATGCACAATCATCTGGACGGATATTCCTCCTGACTGGCTGAGGATTTGTCCGAAAGATGCACAATCATCTGGACGGATATTCCTCCTGACTGGCTGGCTGAGGATTTATCCGAGATATGCACAATCATCTGGACGGATATTCCTCCTGACTGGCTGGCTGAGGATTTATCCGAGAGATGCACAATCATCTGGACGGATATTCCTCCTGACTGACTGGCTGAGGATTTATCCGAGAGATGCACAATCATCTGGACGGATATTCCTTCTGACTAGCTGAGGATTTATCAGAGAGATGCACAATCATCTGGACGGATATTCCTTCTGACTAGCTGAGGATTTATCCGAGAGATGCACAATCATCTGGACGGATATTCCTCCTGACTGGCTGAGGATTTATCCGAGAGATGCACAATCATCTGGACGGATATTCCTCCTGACTGACTGAGGATTTGTCCGAAAGATGCACAATCATCTGGACGGATATTCCTCCTGACTGGCTGGCTGAGGATTTATCCGAGAGATGCACAATCATCTGGATGGATATTCCTCCTGACTGGCTGGCTGAGGATTTATCCGAGAGATGCACAATCATCTGGAAGGATATTCCTCCTGACTGGCTGAGGATTTATCCGAGATATGCACAATCATCTGGACGGATATTCCTCCTGACTGACTGGCTGAGGATTTATCCGAGAGATGCACAATCATCTGGACGGATATTCCTCCTGACTGGCTGAGGATTTATCCGAGAGATGCACAATCATCTGGACGGATATTCCTCCTGACTGGCTGGCTGAGGATTTATCCGAGAGATGCACAATCATCTGGACGGATATTCCTCCTGACTGGCTGGCTGAGGATTTATCCGAGAGATGCACAATCATCTGAGCGGATATTCCTCCTGACTGACTGGCTGAGGATTTATACGAGAGATGCACAATCATCTGGACGGATATTCCTCCTGACTGGCTGGCTGAGGATTTATCCGAGAGATGCACAATCATCTGGACGGATATTCCTCCTGACTGACTGGCTGAGGATTTATCCGAGAGATGCACAATCATCTGAGCGGATATTCCTCCTGACTGACTGGCTGAGGATTTATACGAGAGATGCACAATCATCTGGACGGATATTCCTCCTGACTGGCTGGCTGAGGATTTATCCGAGAGATGCACAATCATCTGGACGGATATTCCTCCTGACTGACTGGCTGAGGATTTATCCGAGAGATGCACAATCATCTGAGCGGATATTCCTCCTGACTGGCTGGCAGAGGATTTATCCGAGAGATGCACAATCATCTGGACGGATATTCCTCCTGACTGACTGGCTGAGGATTTATCCGAGATATGCACAATCATCTGGACGGATATTCCTCCTGACTGGCTGGCTGAGGATTTATCCGAGAGATGCACAATCATCTGGACGGATATTCCTTCTGACTAGCTGAGGATTTATCAGAGAGATGCACAATCATCTGGACGGATATTCCTTCTGACTGACTGGCTGAGGATTTATCCGAGAGATGCACAATCATCTGGACGGATATTCCTTCTGACTAGCTGAGGATTTATCAGAGAGATGCACAATCATCTGGACGGATATTCCTTCTGACTAGCTGAGGATTTATCCGAGAGATGCACAATCATCTGGACGGATATTCCTCCTGACTGGCTGAGGATTTATCCGAGAGATGCACAATCATCTGGACGGATATTCCTCCTGACTGGCTGGCTGAGGATTTATCCGAGAGATGCACAATCATCTGGACGGATATTCCTCCTGACTGACTGGCTGAGGATTTATCCGAGAGATGCACAATCATCTGAGCGGATATTCCTCCTGACTGACTGGCTGAGGATTTATACGAGAGATGCACAATCATCTGGACGGATATTCCTCCTGACTGGCTGGCTGAGGATTTATCCGAGAGATGCACAATCATCTGGACGGATATTCCTCCTGACTGACTGGCTGAGGATTTATCCGAGAGATGCACAATCATCTGAGCGGATATTCCTCCTGACTGGCTGGCTGAGGATTTATCCGAGAGATGCACAATCATCTGGACGGATATTCCTCCTGACTGACTGGCTGAGGATTTATCCGAGATATGCACAATCATCTGGACGGATATTCCTCCTGACTGGCTTGCTGAGGATTTATCCGAGAGATGCACAATCATCTGGACGGATATTCCTCCTGACTGACTGGCTGAGGATTTATCCGAGAGATGCACAATCATCTGGACGGATATTCCTCCTGACTGGCTGGCTGAGGATTTATCCGAGAGATGCACAATCATCTGGAAGGATATTCCTCCTGACTGGCTGAGGATTTATCCGAGATATGCACAATCATCTGGACGGATATTCCTCCTGACTGACTGGCTGAGGATTTATCCGAGAGATGCACAATCATCTGGACGGATATTCCTCCTGACTGGCTGAGGATTTATCCGAGAGATGCACAATCATCTGAGCGGATATTCCTCCTGACTGGCTGGCTGAGGATTTATCCGAGAGATGCACAATCATCTGGACGGATATTCCTCCTGACTGGCTGGCTGAGGATTTATCCGAGAGATGCACAATCATCTGGAAGGATATTCCTCCTGACTGGCTGAGGATTTATCCGAGATATGCACAATCATCTGGACGGATATTCCTCCTGACTGGCTGGCTGAGGATTTATCCGAGAGATGCACAATCATCTGGACGGATATTCCTCCTGACTGACTGGCTGAGGATTTATCCGAGAGATGCACAATCATCTGAGCGGATGTTCCTCCTGACTGGCTGGCTGAGGATTTATCCGAGAGATGCACAATCATCTGGACGGATATTCCTCCTGACTGGCTGAGGATTTATCCGAGAGATGCACAATCATCTGGACGGATATTCCTCTTGACTGGCTGAGGATTTATCCGAGAGATGCACAATCATCTGGACGGATATTCCTCCTGACTGGCTGAGGATTTATCCGAGAGATGCACAATCATCTAGACTGATATTCCTCCTGACTGGCTGGCTGAGGATTTATCCGAGAGATGCACAATCATCTGGACAAACATTCCTCCTGACTGACTGACTGAGGATTTATCCGAGAGATGCACAATCATCTGGACGGATATTCCTTCTGACTAGCTGAGGATTTATCCGAGAGATGCACAATCATCTGGACGGATATTCCTCCTGACTGGCTGGCTGAGGATTTATCCGAGATATGCACAATCATCTGGACGGATATTCCTCCTGACTGGCTGGCTGAGGATTTATCCGAGATATGCACAATCATCTGGACGGATATTCCTCCTGACTGACTGGCAGAGGATTTATCCGAGAGATGTACAATCATCTGGACGGATATTCCTCCTGACTGACTGGCTGACGATTTATCCGAGAGATGCACAATCATCTGGACGGATATTCCTCCTGACTGACTGACTGAGGATTTGTCCGAAAGATGCACAATCATCTGGACGGATATTCCTCCTGACTGGCTGGCTGAGGATTTATCCGAGAGATGCACAATCATCTGGACGGATATTCCTTCTGACTAGCTGAGGATTTATCAGAGAGAGGCACAATCATCTGGACGGATATTCCTTCTGACTAGCTGAGGATTTATCCGAGAGATGCACAATCATCTGGACGGATATTCCTTCTGACTAGCTGAGGATTTATCCGAGAGATGCACAATCATCTGGACGGATATTCCTCCTGACTGGCTGAGGATTTATCCGAGAGATGCACAATCATCTGGACGGATATTCCTCCTGACTGACTGACTGAGGATTTGTCCGAAAGATGCACCATCATCTGGACGGATATTCCTCCTGACTGACTGGCTGACGATTTATCCGAGAGATGCACAATCATCTGGACGGATATTCTTCCTGACTGACTGACTGAGGATTTGTCCGAAAGATGCACAATCATCGGGACGGATATTCCTCCTGACTGGCTGGCTGAGGATTTATCCGAGAGATGCACAATCATTTGGACGGATATTCCTTCTGACTAGCTGAGGATTTATCCGAGAGATGCACAATCATCTGGACGGATATTCCTTCTGACTAGCTGAGGATTTATCCGAGAGATGTACAATCATCTGGACGGATATTCCTCCTGACTGGCTGAGGATTTATCCGAGAGATGCACAATCATCTGGACGGATATTCCTCCTGACTGACTGACTGAGGATTTGTCCGAAAGATGCACAATCATCTGAGCGGATATTCCTCCTGACTGGCTGGCTGAGGATTTATCCGAGAGATGCACAATCATCTGGATGGATATTCCTCCTGACTGGCTGGCTGAGGATTTATCCGAGAGATGCACAATGATCTGGACGGATATTCCTCCTGACTGGCTGGCTGAGGATTTATCCGAGAGATGCACAATCATCTGGACGGATATTCCTCCTGACTGACTGGCTGAGGATTTATCCGAGATATGCACAATCATCTGGACGGATATTCCTCCTGACTGACTGGCTGAGGATTTATCCGAGAGATGCACAATCATCTGGACGGATATTCCTCCTGACTGACTGGTTGAGGATTTATCCGAGAGATGCACAATCATCTGGACGGATATTCCTCCTGACTGGCTGGCTGAGGATTTATCCGAGAGATGCACAATCATCTGGACGGATATTCCTCCTGACTGACTGGCTGAGGATTTATCCGAGAGATGCACAATCATCTGGACGGATATTCCTCCTGACTGGCTGGCTGAGGATTTATCCGAGAGATGCACAATCATCTGGAAGGATATTCCTCCTGACTGGCTGAGGATTTATCCGAGATATGCACAATCATCTGGACGGATATTCCTCCTGACTGACTGGCTGAGGATTTATCCGAGAGATGCACAATCATCTGGACGGATATTCCTCCTGACTGGCTGAGGATTTATCCGAGAGATGCACAATCATCTGAGCGGATATTCCTCCTGACTGGCTGGCTGAGGATTTATCCGAGAGATGCACAATCATCTGGACGGATATTCCTCCTGACTGGCTGGCTGAGGATTTATCCGAGAGATGCACAATCATCTGGAAGGATATTCCTCCTGACTGGCTGAGGATTTATCCGAGATATGCACAATCATCTGGACGGATATTCCTCCTGACTGGCTGGCTGAGGATTTATCCGAGAGATGCACAATCATCTGGACGGATATTCCTCCTGACTGACTGGCTGAGGATTTATCCGAGAGATGCACAATCATCTGAGCGGATGTTCCTCCTGACTGGCTGGCTGAGGATTTATCCGAGAGATGCACAATCATCTGGACGGATATTCCTCCTGACTGGCTGGCTGAGGATTTATACGAGAGATGCACAATCATCTGGACGGATATTCCTCCTGACTGGCTGAGGATTTATCCGAGATATGCACAATCATCTGGACGGGTATTCCTCCTGACTGACTGGCTGAGGATTTATACGAGAGATGCACAATCATCTGGATGGATATTCCTCCTGACTGGCTGAGGATTTATCCGAGAGATGCACAATCATCTGGACGGATATTCCTCCTGACTGGCTGGCTGAGGATTTATCCGAGAGATGCACAATCATCTGAGCGGATATTCCTCCTGACTGACTGGCTGAGGATTTATACGAGAGATGCACAATCATCTGGACGGATATTCCTCCTGACTGGCTGGCTGAGGATTTATCCGAGAGATGCACAATCATCTGGACGGATATTCCTCCTGACTGACTGGCTGAGGATTTATCCGAGAGATGCACAATCATCTGAGCGGATATTCCTCCTGACTGGCTGGCTGAGGATTTATCCGAGAGATGCACAATCATCTGGACGGATATTCCTCCTGACTGACTGGCTGAGGATTTATCCGAGAGATGCACAATCATCTGGACGGATATTCCTCCTGACTGGCTGGCTGAGGATTTATCCGAGAGATGCACAATCATCTGGAAGGATATTCCTCCTGACTGGCTGAGGATTTATCCGAGATATGCACAATCATCTGGACGGATATTCCTCCTGACTGACTGGCTGAGGATTTATCCGAGAGATGCACAATCATCTGGACGGATATTCCTCCTGACTGGCTGAGGATTTATCCGAGAGATGCACAATCATCTGAGCGGATATTCCTCCTGACTGGCTGGCTGAGGATTTATCCGAGAGATGCACAATCATCTGGACGGATATTCCTCCTGACTGGCTGGCTGAGGATTTATCCGAGAGATGCACAATCATCTGGAAGGATATTCCTCCTGACTGGCTGAGGATTTATCCGAGATATGCACAATCATCTGGACGGATATTCCTCCTGACTGGCTGGCTGAGGATTTATCCGAGAGATGTACAATCATCTGGACGGATATTCCTCCTGACTGACTTGCTGAGGATTTATCCGAGAGATGCACAATCATCTGAGCGGATGTTCCTCCTGACTGGCTGGCTGAGGATTTATCCGAGAGATGCACAATCATCTGGACGGATATTCCTCCTGACTGGCTGAGGATTTATCCGAGAGATGCACAATCATCTGGACGGATATTCCTCTTGACTGGCTGAGGATTTATCCGAGAGATGCACAATCATCTGGACAGATATTCCTCCTGACTGGCTGAGGATTTATCCGAGAGATGCACAATCATCTAGACTGATATTCCTCCTGACTGGCTGGCTGAGGATTTATCCGAGAGATGCACAATCATCTGGACAAACATTCCTCCTGACTGACTGACTGAGGATTTATCCGAGAGATGCACAATCATCTGGACGGATATTCCTCCTGGCTGGCTGAGGATTTATCCGAGAGATGCACAATCATCTGGACGGAAATTCCTCCTGACTGACTGGCTGAGGATTTATACGAGAGATGCACAATCATCTGGACGGATATTCCTCCTGACTGGCTGAGGATTTATCCGAGAGATGCACAATCATCTGGACGGATATTCCTCCTGACTGACTAGCTGAGGATTTATCCGAGAGATGCACAATCATCTGGACGGATATTCCTCCTGACTGACTAGCTGAGGATTTATCCGAGAGATGCACAATCATCTGGACGGATATTCCTCCTGACTGACTGGCTGAGGATTTATCCGAGAGATGCACAATCATCTGGACGGATATTCCTCCTGACTGACTGGCTGAGGATTAATCCGAGAGATGCACAATCATCTGGACGGATATTCCTCCTGACTGGCTGGCTGAGGATTTATCCAAGAGATGCACAATCATCTGGACGGATATTCCTCCTGACTGGCTGGCTGAGGATTTATCCGAGATATGCACAATCATCTGAGCGGATGTTCCTCCTGACTGACTGGCTGAGGATTTATACGAGAGATGCACAATCATCTGAGCGGATGTTTCTCCTGACTGACTGGCTGAGGATTTATCCGAGAGATGCACAATCATCTGGACGGATATTCCTCCTGACTGGCTGGCTGAGGATTTATCCGAGAGAAGCACAATCATCTGGACGGATATTCCTCCTGACTGGCTGGCTGAGGATTTATCCGAGAGAAGCACAATCATCTGGACGGATATTCCTCCTGACTGACTGGCTGAGGATTTATCCGAGAGATGCACAATCATCTGAGCGTATATTCCTCCTGACTGGCTGGCTGAGGATTTATCCGAGAGATGCACAATCATCTGGACGGATATTCCTCCTGACTGACTGGCTGAGGATTTATCCGAGATATGCACAATCATCTGGACGGATATTCCTCCTGACTGGCTGGCTGAGGATTTATCCGAGAGATGCACAATCATCTGGACGGATATTCCTCCTGACTGGCTGGCTGAGGATTTATCCGAGAGATGCACAATCATCTGGAAGGATATTCCTCCTGACTGGCTGAGGATTTATCCGAGAGATGCACAATCATCTGAGCGGATATTTCTCCTGACTGGCTGGCTGAGGATTTATCTGAGAGATGCACAATCATCTGGATGGATATTCCTCCTGACTGGCTGAGGATTTATCCGAGAGATGCACAATCATCTGGACGGATATTCCTCCTGACTGGCTGGCTGAGGATTTATCTGAGAGATGCACAATCATCTGGATGGATATTCCTCCTGACTGGCTGAGGATTTATCCGAGAGATGCACAATCATCTGGACGGATATTCCTCCTGACTGGCTGGCTGAGGATTTATCTGAGAGATGCACAATCATCTGGATGGATATTCCTCCTGACTGGCTGAGGATTTATCCGAGAGATGCACAATCATCTGAGCGGATATTTCTCCTGACTGGCTGGCTGAGGATTTATCCGAGAGATGTGCAATCATCTGGACGGATATTCCTCCTGACTGGCTGAGGATTTATCCGAGATATGCACAATCATCTGGACGGATATTCCTCCTGACTGGCTGGCTGAGGATTTATCCGAGATATGCACAATCATCTGGACGGATATTCCTCCTGACTGGCTGGCTGAGGATTTACCCGAGAGATGTACAATCATCTGGACGGATATTCCTCCTGACTGGCTGAGGATTTATCCGAGAGATGCACATTCATCTGAGCGGATGTTCCTCCTTACTGGCTGGCTGAGGATTTATCCGAGAGATGCACAATCATCTGGACGGATATTCCTCCTGACTGGCTGAGGATTTATCCGAGAGATGCACAATCATCTGGACGGATATTCCTCCTGACTGACTGGCTGAGGATTTATTCGAGGGATGCACAATCATCCGAACGAACAGTCCTCCTGACTGGCTGAGGATTTATTCGAGGGATGCACAATCATCCGAACAAACAGTCCTCCTGACTGGCTGAGGATTTATTCGAGGGATGCACAATCATCCGAACGAACAGTCCTCCTGGAAGGTGCGTCTTGGTCATGTTTCTGTGAGTCTGACATAATATTCTCAAATAATCAGTCAATGGTCTCTAAGTCAAGGGTTCCCTGTAGGGGCCACCGCGCTCCATAGCAGGGCCAATCTTTCTCACACAATGTTATCAATTTCTCAGGGCTTGTTTTAAATTACAGTTCTTAGCAAATCCCTTCCTAAAGTTGGAGATCATGGATTGTAGGGGAGATTCAACACTATATTTCCCACCCATACTTATAACCTAACAGACACCAAGACAGACACAGAGGGTAGGGTAAATTATGAGAATTCAGTAAGGGGTCTGAATCCTCGACACAAGTAGGAACAATAGACAATGCTTCCCTCGGTCAGTGGCCTGGGCGCGGTCTCCTGGCCAGGAACCGCACTTAGAAGAGGAGCACGGTCACCTCACCACAAAGTGATGTCTCATACACACATCAATCATACCAGACACTCCCACCCAAAAATTACTGACTGACTGAAGATTCGTCCGAAAGATGCACAATCATCTGAACAGACGTCTCTCTCGGAAGGTGATCAGGCTTCCCTTCTCCCGATCCGTCGAGAGGCTGGCTGTCTGTCTGACTGTTATCCAAAAACAGAAGTAAAAAGACTCTCACCTGTTCCCGTTGGAGCTCCAGCTATCTTTTTCTCAGATTCCCAGGTCCTTTTAATGCTACGAAGGTCGTCCACAGCAGGCCACCAAATGGGACACAGCGCAGTCTCCTAGATAACAGTTCTAGAAGGCGCCTTTTGAGACTACGATATAGCCCGCAGGGCTGGCCTCTCTGACCACTCCTTGTAGGTCTGGTGGAAAACAGTGCCACCTGCCTCAACAGGTCACACCGATATTCCCTCCTCACGGCCAAATGCACCAAATAAAGTAGCAACTATTAGGTAGGATATCGGTAATGACATTATTGGACAAAGAACTCTGGTATGGGAGATTTTATTCCATCTTTCTGGCCAGAGAAGAATGGAAGCTCCTGACCCGACTCGTGTCTACATGTCAAGAGTCCCAGATACAGAGAATACAGTGAGTACAGTGAGTACAGTGAGTACAGTGAGTACAGTGAGTACAGTGCAGATATATATTTTCAGCATATTACGTCACAAGCGAACAGGAGGTACACTTCTTTATAACAGACATTCTAACCTTTTAAAAATCAACCTATGCATCCTAAATTCAGACAAGTTCTGCAAACCATATATATATTTTTAGCCTTATACAAAACTCGTCTCTCTGCAGTATGCTATTGTGTTCCTTCATCTGTCTTAAATGATGTCAGCAAACAAGCTTTTTGCACAGAAAGAGGAATGTAGCAAATTCCTGTAATGGGGAAGTCACAAATAGCTTCAACATGAAATACAAGAAATATGATTCTTAGCTGAAATTCTAAATCAGTCTTACTACACACATAACTATGGCCATATAAACTGACCCCCGTTCCTACTTCAGTAAGATGTCCGCTGGGTGCAGTAAGATGTCCGCTGGGTGTAGTAAGATGTCCGCTGGGTGTAGTAAGATGTCTGCTGGGTGTAGTAAGATGTCTGCATGTAGTAAGATGTCTGCTGGGTGTAGTAAGATGTCCGCTGGGTGCAGTAAGATGTCCGCTGGGTGCAGTAAGCTGTCCGCTGGGTGTAGTAAACTGTCCGCTGGGTGTAGTAAGATGTCTGCTGCGTGTAGTAAGATGTCTGCTTGGTGCAGTATGACGTCTGCTGGGTGCAGTAAGATGTCCGCTGGGTGCAGTAAGATGTCCGCTGGGTGCAGTAAGATGTCCGCTGGCTGTAGTAAGATGTCTGCTGGGTGTAGTAAACTGTCCGCTGGGTGTAGTAAGATGTCTGCTGCGTGTAGTAAGACATCCGCTGGGTGCAGTATGACGTCCGCTGGGTGTAGTAAGATGTCTGCATGTAGTAAGACGTCCGCTGGGTGTAGTAAGATGTCTTCTGGGTGTAGTAAGAAGTCCACTGGGTGTAGTAAGATGTCTGCTGCGTGCAGTATGATGTCCGCTGGGTGTAGTAAGATGTCTGCGTGTAGTATGATGTCCGCTGGGTGCAGTAAGATGTCTGCGTGTAGTATGACGTCCGCTGGGTGCAGTAAGATGTCTGCGTGTAGTATGACGTCCGCTGGGTGTTGTATGACGTCCGCTGCCACCTTCTGACTGCAGATGTTCTGTCAGATGAGTGAACCTGCTAGCGGTGGAATGCGCATGTGTGGTGAGTATTGAGGACGTCACTTCCGTTCGCTGATCTGACAGAACGCTGGTGATGAGGACCCCTCCTCTGCTCAGCAGGCGCCCCCTGGTGTCTGACCAATCACACTGAGGCTGGAATGGGTGTCCCCATTGGAGGATTTCCCTTACTTCCTGTACTGGTGACACGTCTCTCTCCAGGAGAAATAGAGGGAGGAGCAATGAAGTTGGGGGAGGGGTCTACATTCCCATCTTCATGTAATTTCTTTTATATTCCTGTAGTAAGGTGACAACGCCGTGTTCTGGACTCCAAGTTGTCACCACAGACGTGGTACACCGGTGTCACCATCAGGAAACCCCGCCCCCGAGAAATGTCATCACTGAATGGAGACAGGAAGTGGCTGCAAAGAGGATGCAGGAGATCAGCAGGACTGGACGGGGGATGGGGTAGGTGGGAGGGGGGGGTGTAATGTGTCTCTGTAGTGTGTATGGAGGAATCTGAAGGCCCATATCACACTCCACCACAGATCCTCCATGTTGTGCATTGCAACGGGACTGGTACCCTGACATGTTTCAGCCACTGGGGGCCTCACTCAGATCTCCCCACCAGGTAAAAACAAGACACACCCCCCGACACAGGAAGAAAAATATTACAGCGCACACATGGAAAAAAACATTCACCTCCAGCAAGGCTAGTTTAAAAACACCTAAACATTCTCAAAAAGATATTTTCAAAAATATGGGGATTTGGTCACACCGTATTGCTATATGGTGCTAAGTCCATTTACTGCGACAAAGTGCCCCATGATTGGTGGGTCCTACACTATCCATAGACTGGGAGGTCCTCTGATCCATGGGAGAAATACACTCCTCTATATGGGAGAATCTTGAGGTCTCCACCTATGATTGGTGGGTGCTACGCTATCCATAGACTGGGAGATCCTGCTTCTCTGAACCATGGGAGAAATACACTCCTCTATATGGGAGAATCTTGAGGTCTCCACCTATGATTAGTGGGTCCTACACTGTCCATAGACTGGGAGATCCTGCTTCTCTGAATCATGGGAGAAATACACTCCTCTATAGGGGAGAATCTTGAGGTCTCCACCTATGATTAGTGGGTCCTACACTATCCATAGACTGGGAGATCCTGCTTCTCTGAACCATGAGAGAAATACACTCCTCTATAGGGGAGAATCTTGAGGTCTCCACCCATGATTAGTGGGTTCTACACTATCCATAGACTGGGAGATCCTGCTTCTCTGATTCATGGGAGAAATACACTTCTCTATATGGGAGAACTTGAGGTCTCCACCTATGATTGGTGGGTCCTACACTATCCATAGACTGGGAGATCCTGCTTCTCTGATCCATGGGAGAAATACACTCCTCTATATGGGAGAATCTTGAGGTCTCCACCTATGATTGGTGGTTCCTACACTGTCCATAGACTGGGAGATCCTGCTTCTCTGATCCATTTGAGAAATACACTCCTCTATATGGGAGAATCTTGAGGTCTCCACCTATGATTAGTGGGTCCTACATGGTCCATAGACTGGGAGATCCTGCTTCTCTGATCCATGGGAGAAATACACTCCTCTATATGGGAGAATCTTGAGGTCTCCACCTATGATTGGTGGTTCCTACACTATCCATAGACTGGGACATCCTGATTCTCTGAACCATGGGAGAAATACACTCCTCTATATGTGAGAATCTTGAGGTCTCCACCTATGATTAGTGGGTCCTACACTGTCCATAGACTGGGAGATCCTGCTTCTCTGAACCATGAGAGAAATACACTCCTCTATATGGGAGAATCTTGAGGTCTCCAACTATGATTGGTGGGTCCTACACTGTCCATAGACTGGGAGATCCTGCTTCTCTGATCCATGAGAGAAATACACTCCTCTATATGGGAGAATCTTGAGGTCTCCACCTATGATTGGTGGTTCCTACACTATCCATAGACTGGGAGATCCTGCTTCTCTGATTCATGGGAGAAATACACTCCTCTATATGGGAGAACTTGAGGTCTCCACCCATGATTAGTGGGTCCTACACTATCCATAGACTGGGAGATCCTGCTTCTCTGATCCATGGGAGAAATACACTCCCCTATATGGGAGAATCTTGAGGTCTCCAACTATGATTGGTGGGTGCTACACTATCCATAGACTGGGAGATCCTGCTTCTCTGATTCATGGGAGAAATACACTCCTCTATATGGGAGAATCTTGAGGTCTCCAACTATGATTGGTGGGTCCTACACTATCCATAGACTGGGAGATCCTGCTTCTCTGAACCATGAGAGAAATACACTCCTCTATGTGGGAGAATCTTGAGGTCTCCAACTATGATTGGTGGGTGCTACACTATCCATAGACTGGGAGATCCTGCTTCTCTCATCCATGGGAGAAATACACTCCTCTATATGGGAGAACTTGAGGTCTCCACCCATGATTAGTGGGTCCTACACTATCCATAGACTGGGAGATCCTGCTTCTCTGATCCATGGGAGAAATACACTCCCCTATATGGGAGAATCTTGAGGTCTCCAACTATGATTGGTGGGTGCTACACTGTCCATAGACTGGGAGATCCTGCTTCTCTGATTCATGGGAGAAATACACTCCTCTATATGGGAGAATCTTGAGGTCTCCACCTATGATTGGTGGGTGCTACACTATCCATAGACTGGGAGATCCTGCTTCTCTGATCCATGGGAGAAATACACTCCTCTATATGGGAGAATCTTGAGGTCTCCACCTATGATTGGTGGGTCCTACACTGTCCATAGACTGGGAGATCCTGCTTCTCTGATTAATGGGAGAAATACACTCCTCTATATGGGAGAACTTGAGGTCTCCACCTATGATTGGTGGGTCCTACACTGTCCATAGACTGGGAGATCCTGCTTCTCTGAACCATAGGAGAAATACACCCCTCTATATGGGAGAATCTTGAGGTCTTCACCTATGATTGGTGGGTCCTACACTGTCCATAGACTGGGAGATCCTGCTTCTCTGATCCATGGGAGAAATACACTCCTCTATATGGGAGAATCTTGAGGTCTCCACCTATGATTAGTGGGTCCTACACTGTCCATAGACTGGGAGATTCTGCTTCTCTGAACCATGAGAGCAATACACTCCTCTATATGGGAGAACTTGAGGTCTCCACCTATGATTGGTGGGTCCTACACTGTCCATAGACTGGGAGATTCTGCTTCTCTGAACCATGAGAGCAATACACTCCTCTATATGGGAGAACTTGAGGTCTCCACCTATGATTGGTGGGTGCTACACTATCCATAGACTGGGAGATTGTCAGGGTCCTTACCTCGGCGGGCGGGGCGCCCGCGGTGGTGTGCGTCAGGGTGCGTTGGCGCGCGCGTTCCTGCGGACCTCGCTGTGCGGGCTCCTCGCGGCGCCGGTGTGCGTGTCCAGGATCGTCCCACTGTGCACGCCGGTGTGCGGGGGCGCGCGCGCGGGCGTTGGCGGGCGCGCGTGCCTGTGTGTGCCGGGGCGCGCGCGTGCACGTCGTTTGGCGCCAAAAGCCCCATTTAAGCCAGTGAGTTCTGGTGACCAGTGCTGCCTAATCAACAGCTAGTCGTTCCAGAACCTGACCGTGTACCTTGTCTGTTCCTGCTATACCTGTTGACCCGGCCTTGTCCCCCGACCTCTCTCTGAACTCTGCCTGCACCGACCTCTGCTTGTCTGACCTTCCACTTGCCTGTTCCACTGTACCTCTGCCGTCTGCTTGTTGCCAAACCCGGCCTGCCTACTGACCATCCATCTGCCTGCTCCCTGGGATCCTATCAGCCTGTCTGCAGACTTCCTGTCTGTTGTCCACACCAGCCTGCTCAGCTCAGTGAAGGTGCTCCAGCCTACTCCAGTCTTTCCAGCTGTTAACCCTGTGACACCCGGACTGCTATACCAGGACAGCCATAGAGGCCTTCATACCACTCCGTACTGTTGCACCCCCTGTTTACTCTACCAGGGGGCCGATAGTCGGAGGGTAAGGGAGCCTACTCTCTGCCCGACAGGACTCGCCGGTCTGGTAAGTAGGAGCCTGATAGTATTAGGCAGCCATGACCGAGTCCGGGCAGGGGGCCTCCCCCATGGATGAACTTTGCCGACATCTGGCGGGTCTAACCCAGGCTGTGAAAAGCCTACAAGAGGGATATTCCAGCTTGGAAGAATGTGTACAGGCCTTGTCCGCACCTTCCGGTCCACCAGGGTCCGCAGCAGCCACCTCAACACCTTCTGTGGTCATGTTACCTCCTGAGCCAAAAGTACCAGTACCCGAAAGATTTCTCGGAGACCGAAGTAGGTATCGTGCCTTCCGGAATGCTTGCAACCTTTACTTCGCCCTACAGCCACGCACGTTCTCCCTGGAAGCCACTAAGGTGGGCTTTGTTATTTCTTTACTTTCTGGTGAACCACAAACATGGGCCCACCGACTCTTGGAGCAAAAATCAGTCGCCTTGGATAGTCTGGAGGCCTTCTTTGGAGCCATGTCCCAGCTATACGAAGACCCCCAGCTCACTGCCACTGCGGAAGCCGCCTTACAGGCCCTTCGTCAAGGCCGTCGAGCAGCTGAAGACTATGCCGTCGAGTTCAGACGCTGGAGTTCTGACACGGCATGGAATGACGCTGCGTTGCGCCATCAGTTCAGGATGGGGTTGTCAGAACCCCTCAAAGATGAGTTGGCACGAGTAGGGGTACCACAGACCCTGGAAGAGCTTATCAATCTGTCCATCCAAATAGACCGTAGACTGCGAGAACGACGTACTGAAAGAACCACCAGTACCTTTCGTCCCACCTGGATGATTCCACAAGTACCCTGTCCTCCCAGCAGATCTCCCGCTCCACCACCTGCCTCGACCTATGATGCACCTGAACCAATGCAGCTTGGTCTATTCCGTCCTTCTTTGACCCCAGAGGAGAAGACACGTAGGCGGGCACACAACCTCTGCCTCTACTGCGGGGAATCGGGGCACTACGCCAGCGGTTGCCCCAACAAGATGCGTAAGTGTCGTTCTGATGTTCGTACCTGTGCTACTATTGTACCCACTATGGGCACGCACCTAACCATTTCCGTCACTTTACAGCTTCCCGGAAAGGCCATCCAAGTCCCAGCTATCATTGATTCTGGAGCCTGCAGCTGTTTTATCGACCGGACCTTTGCCTCTCAACATGCCATTCCTCTCCAAACCAAAACTCAAAGCCTTGCTGTCCATCTTGCTGACGGTTCTGCTCTCCGCTCCGGCCCGGTCACTCAGGAGACCGTCCCCTTAGAAGCCATCATGGGCCAGCAACACCATGAATATCTCTGTCTGGACGCCATCTCGTCCCCCCTCTTTCCAGTCATTCTTGGAATACCTTGGCTACAGGTGCACAACCCCCAAATCAACTGGGCTTCAGGTAATGTCGAGTTCCTCTCTGGATATTGTCTTCAACACTGCATGCAAGGGACAGGCCGTGAGGTTACCCAACTCCTCTGTCTACATCCAGATGTTGATCTGCTTCAAGCTATCCCTGAGCCTTACCGAGACTTTGCGGATGTGTTTAGCAAAAAGAGGGCAGAATTGCTACCTCCACACAGGCCCTACGACTGCCCAATTGAATTGCTTCCTGGAACCGAGGTACCTTTTGGCCGGATCTTCCCCCTGACTGAGCAGGAGCTGGGCACCCTGAAGCAGTACTTAGATGAAAATCTGAAAAAGAAATTTATCCGCCCGTCCACCTCCCCGGCCGGTGCGGGCTTATTTTTTGTGGAAAAGAAGGATCATTCCCTGCGGCCATGTATCGATTACCGCGAATTAAATAAGATAACGATTAAAAATCGCTACCCTCTCCCTCTGGTACCTGAGTAATTCCAAAGGCTGGGCACTGCCAGAATCTTTACTAAATTGGATCTCCGGGGTGCTTATAACTTAATCCGCATCCGAGAGGGTGACGAGTGGAAAACTGCATTTCGCACTCGTTTCGGGCATTTCGAGTACCAGGTCATGCCCTTCGGTCTTTGTAATGCCCCAGCTACGTTCCAGCACTTTGTGAACGACATCTTTAGAGATATCCTGGACCTCTACATCATCGTTTATCTGGACGACATACTCATCTTCTCCTCTTCTTTGGCGGATCATCTCAGGCACGTCAGGAATGTTCTCGTCCGGCTCAGGCAACATGGCTTATACGCTAAACTGGATAAATGTGAGTTCGAACGCCAGAGTATCCAGTTCTTGGGACTCATTATTTCTGTTGAAGGAATCAAGATGGACCCACAAAAAGTATCGGCCATCCTGGACTGGCCTGCTCCTACAGACAAGAAAGGGGTCCAACGTTTTGTAGGATTTTCCAACTTCTACAGGAAATTTACTAAAGACTTCTCTAAGATCATTGCACCAATAACGGAACTTACTAGACAGGGGGCACGATTCTGTTGGTCGTCCCGAGCACAGGCAGCGTTCCAGAAATTAAAGGGACTGTTTACTTCTGCTTCTATTCTCAAGCACTCGGACCCTGCGTTACCGTTTGTGCTGGAAGTGGACGCTTCTGAGATCGCAGTGGGGGCAGTACTTTCTCAACGTCAGGGCCCCAAGGCCCTCTTGTTTCCTGTAGCATTCTTTTCCCGTAAACTCTCGTCATCTGAGAAAAATTATGATGTCGGAGACCGGGAACTGTTGGCCATCAAAGCGGCTTTGGAAGAATGGCGCTATCTACTAGAGGGTGCGGTACATCCGGTTCTCATCTTTACCGACCACAAGAACTTGGAATACCTAAGAGCAGCCAAGCGACTCAGACCACGACAGGCTAGATGGGCACTTTTTTTTTCCCGCTTCTCCTTTCATATCACGTACAGGCCCGGATCCAAGAATGGAAAACCTGATGCCCTATCACGAATGTTTCACGACTCCAAGGAAAGTACTCCTCCTGATACTATTTTGCCTGCAGGTAGTTTCTTACTTCTCCAGGGAGATTTAATTTCCAGGATTAAACAGGCCTCCTCTGAAATTCCTCTACCTACTGGAACCAGTTTAAGCGATGGGTTGCTCTGGCATGAAGGCAAGATTTTTGTACCTGAAAGATGTAGGGTACTGGTACTGGAACTATGTCATGACCACAAGCTGGCGGGTCACTTCGGAGCCCGGAAAACCTCAGAATTCGTGCTACGCACCTTTTGGTGGCCATGTCTCCTGGAGGACTGTAAGAGGTATGTGGGTTCTTGCCACACTTGTGCCCGGAATAAATGCAACCGCTCAAAGGCCTGGGGTTTATTGAGACCCTTACCGATTCCTGACAGACCTTGGAGAATGCTATCAATGGACTTCATTGTGGAGTTACCCCCCTCTGAAGGTTTCTCAACCATCTTTGTGGTGATCGATAGGCTATCCAAGATGGCACACTTCATCCCTATGAAGGGTACTCCCACAGCCGTAGAAACGGCGAAGATATTCGTCAAGGAAATAGTAAGGTTACATGGGGTGCCCGCGAATATTGTATCCGACCGGGGTGTTCAATTTACCTCCCGGTTTTGGAGAGCACTGTGTGCCGCTTTGGAAATTGAATTGGCGTTCTCCTCGGCCTACCACCCTCAGACGAACGGCCAGACAGAAAGAACTAACCAGACGCTGGAGCAATACCTCCGTTGTTTTTCTGTATTTACGCAAGACGACTGGGTGTCCTTGTTACCAGTCGCTGAATTCTCGTATAACAACTCCCTACACTCTGCCATCAACCAGACTCCTTTCTTTGCGAATTATGGATTCAACCCTTCTTTCCTTCCCAGTTCTATCCCGGAATGTTCTCTACCCGCAGTAACGGAAACAATGGAGTTCTTTTCTAGTAACTGTAAGATCTTGCAGGAAACCATGGCCCAATCCCAGGCTTCCTTCAAGAGGATGTTCGACAAGAAGAGGCGAGGAGAACTCGTCCTTGAGCCTGGCAACCAAGTGTGGCTCTTTACATTAACCTAAAGTTGGCTTGTCCCTCCAGGAAGTTGGGACCTAAGTTCCTGGGCCCGTTTCGGGTGAAAAGAAAGGTGAATGATGTTGCCTTTGAACTTAGTCTGCCAGAGTCCCTTAGAATCCACCTGGTCTTCCATGTTTCGTTACTGAAACCAGTTATCCACGATCCTTTTCCTGACCGTAAGGCCAAGCCACCGGAGGCTGTTTTGGTCAACAATGAGGAGGAGTTCGAAGTCGAGGCAATCTTGGATTGTAGGAAGAGGCAGAATCAGCTCCAGTACCTCATTAAGTGGAAGGGGTATGGACCCGAGGATAATTCTTGGGAACCCGAAGGTAACCTACATGCCAACGAATTGCTACGAGCCTTCAAGAACTCCCATGCACCCAGGCTGGCCCAGCTGGGCATCCGGAGGCTGCCCTTGAGGGGGGGGCACTGTCAGGGTCCTTACCTCGGCGGGCGGGGCGCCCGCGGTGGTGTGCGTCAGGGTGCGTCGGCGCGCGTTGGCGCGCGCGTTCCTGCGGACCTCGCTGTGCGGGCTCCTCGCGGCGCCGGTGTGCGTGTCCAGGATCGTCCCACTGTGCACGCCGGTGTGCGGGGGCGCGCGCGCGGGCGTTGGCGGGCGCGCGTGCCTGTGTGTGCCGGGGCGCGCGCGTGCACGTCGTTTGGCGCCAAAAGCCCCATTTAAGCCAGTGAGTTCTGGTGACCAGTGCTGCCTAATCAACAGCTAGTCGTTCCAGAACCTGACCGTGTACCTTGTCTGTTCCTGCTATACCTGTTGACCCGGCCTTGTCCCCCGACCTCTCTCTGAACTCTGCCTGCACCGACCTCTGCTTGTCTGACCTTCCACTTGCCTGTTCCACTGTACCTCTGCCGTCTGCTTGTTGCCAAACCCGGCCTGCCTACTGACCATCCATCTGCCTGCTCCCAGGGATCCTATCAGCCTGTCTGCAGACTTCCTGCCTGTTGTCCACACCAGCCTGCTCAGCTCAGTGAAGGTGCTCCAGCCTACTCCAGTCTTTCCAGCTGTTAACCCTGTGACACCCGGACTGCTATACCAGGACAGCCATAGAGGCCTTCATACCACTCCGTACTGTCGCACCCCCTGTTTACTCTACCAGGGGGCCGATAGTCGAAGGGTAAGGGAGCCTACTCTCTGCCCGACAGGACTTGCCGGTCTGGTAAGTAGGAGCCCGATAGAGATCCTGCTTCTCTGAACCATGAGAGAAATACACTCCTCTATATGGGAGAATCTTGAGGTCTTCACCTATGATTGGTGGGTCCTACACTGTCCATAGACTGGGAGATCCTGCTTCTCTGAACCATGAGAGCAATACACTCCTCTATATGGGAGAACTTGAGGTCTCCACCTATGATTGGTGGGTGCTACACTATCCATAGACTGGGAGATCCTGCTTCTCTGAACCATGAGAGAAATACACTCCTCTATATGGGAGAATCTTGAGGTCTTCACCTATGATTGGTGGGTCCTACACTGTCCATAGACTGGGAGATCCTGCTTCTCTGAACCATGAGAGCAATACACTCCTCTATATGGGAGAACTTGAGGTCTCCACCCATGATTAGTGGGTCCTACACTGTCCATAGACTGGGAGATCCTGCTTCTCTGAACCATGAGAGCAATACACTCCTCTATATGGAAGAACTTGAGGTCTCCACCTATGATTGGTGGGTGCTACACTATCCATAGACTGGGAGATCCTGCTTCTCTGAACCATGAGAGAAATACACTCCTCTATATGGGAGAATCTTGAGGTCTTCACCTATGATTGGTGGGTCCTACACTGTCCATAGACTGGGAGATCCTGCTTCTCTGAACCATGAGAGCAATACACTCCTCTATATGGGAGAACTTGAGGTGTCCACCCATGATTGGTGGGTCCTACACTATCCATAGACTGGGAGATCCTGCTTCTCTGATCCATGGGAGAAATACACTCCTCTATATGGGAGAATCTTGAGGTGTCCACCTATGATTGGTGGTTCCTACACTATCCATAGACTGGGAGATCCTGCTTCTCTGATCCATGGGAGAAATACACTCCTCTATATGGGAGAATCTTGAGGTCTCCACCTATGATTAGTGGGTCCTACACTGTCCATAGACTGGGAGATCCTGCTTCTCTGAACCATGAGAGCAATACACTCCTCTATATGGGAGAACTTGAGGTCTCCACCTATGATTAGTGGGTCCTACACTATCCATAGACTGGGAGATCCTGCTTCTCTGATTCATGGGAGAAATACACTCCTCTATATGGGAGAATCTTGAGGTCTCCACCTATGATTGGTGGGTGCTACGCTATCCATAGACTGGGAGATCCTGCTTCTCTGATTCATGGGAGAAATACACTCCTCTATATGGGAGAATCTTGAGGTCTCCACCTATGATTGGTGGGTCCTACACTGTCCATAGACTGGGAGATCCTGCTTCTCTGATTCATGGGAGAAATACACTCCTCTATATGGGAGAATCTTGAGGTCTCCACCTATGATTGGTGGGTCCTACACTGTCCATAGACTGGGAGATCCTGCTTCTCTGATTCATGGGAGAAATACACTCCTCTATATGGGAGAATCTTGAGGTCTCCACCTATGATTAGTGGGTCCTACACTGTCCATAGACTGGGAGATCCTGCTTCTCTGAACCATGAGAGCAATACACTCCTCTATATGGGAGAACTTGAGGTCTCCACCTATGATTAGTGGGTCCTACACTATCCATAGACTGGGAGATCCTGCTTCTCTGATTCATGGGAGAAATACACTCCTCTATATGGGAGAATCTTGAGGTCTCCACCTATGATTGGTGGGTGCTACGCTATCCATAGACTGGGAGATCCTGCTTCTCTGATTCATGGGAGAAATACACTCCTCTATATGGGAGAATCTTGAGGTCTCCACCTATGATTGGTGGGTCCTACACTGTCCATAGACTGGGAGATCCTGCTTCTCTGATTCATGGGAGAAATACACTCCTCTATATGGGAGAATCTTGAGGTCTCCACCTATGATTGGTGGGTCCTACACTGTCCATAGACTGGGAGATCCTGCTTCTCTGATTCATGGGAGAAATACACTCCTCTATATGGGAGAATCTTGAGGTCTCCACCTATGATTAGTGGGTCCTACACTGTCCATAGACTGGGAGATCCTGCTTCTCTGAACCATGAGAGCAATACACTCCTCTATATGGGAGAACTTGAGGTCTCCACCTATGATTAGTGGGTCCTACACTATCCATAGACTGGGAGATCCTGCTTCTCTGATTCATGGGAGAAATACACTCCTCTATATGGGAGAATCTTGAGGTCTCCACCTATGATTGGTGGGTGCTACGCTATCCATAGACTGGGAGATCCTGCTTCTCTGATTCATGGGAGAAATACACTCCTCTATATGGGAGAATCTTGAGGTCTCCACCTATGATTGGTGGGTCCTACACTGTCCATAGACTGGGAGATCCTGCTTCTCTGATTCATGGGAGAAATACACTCCTCTATATGGGAGAATCTTGAGGTCTCCACCTATGATTGGTGGGTCCTACACTGTCCATAGACTGGGAGATCCTGCTTCTCTGATTCATGGGAGAAATACACTCCTCTATATGGGAGAATCTTGAGGTCTCCACCTATGATTAGTGGGTCCTACACTGTCCATAGACTGGGAGATCCTGCTTCTCTGAACCATGAGAGCAATACACTCCTCTATATGGGAGAACTTGAGGTCTCCACCTATGATTAGTGGGTCCTACACTATCCATAGACTGGGAGATCCTGCTTCTCTGATTCATGGGAGAAATACACTCCTCTATATGGGAGAATCTTGAGGTCTCCACCTATGATTGGTGGGTCCTACACTGTCCATAGACTGGGAGATCCTGCTTCTCTGATTCATGGGAGAAATACACTCCTCTATATGGGAGAATCTTGAGGTCTCCACCTATGATTGGTGGGTCCTACACTGTCCATAGACTGGGAGATCCTGCTTCTCTGATTCATGGGAGAAATACACTCCTCTATATGGGAGAATCTTGAGGTCTCCACCTATGATTAGTGGGTCCTACACTGTCCATAGACTGGGAGATCCTGCTTCTCTGAACCATGAGAGCAATACACTCCTCTATATGGGAGAACTTGAGGTCTCCACCTATGATTAGTGGGTCCTACACTATCCATAGACTGGGAGATCCTGCTTCTCTGATTCATGGGAGAAATACACTCCTCTATATGGGAGAATCTTGAGGTCTCCACCTATGATTGGTGGGTGCTACGCTATCCATAGACTGGGAGATCCTGCTTCTCTGATTCATGGGAGAAATACACTCCTCTATATGGGAGAATCTTGAGGTCTCCACCTATGATTGGTGGGTCCTACACTGTCCATAGACTGGGAGATCCTGCTTCTCTGATTCATGGGAGAAATACACTCCTCTATATGGGAGAATCTTGAGGTCTCCACCTATGATTGGTGGGTCCTACACTGTCCATAGACTGGAGATCCTGCTTCTCTGATTCATGGGAGAAATACACTCCTCTATATGGGAGAACTTGAGGTCTCCACCTATGATTGGTGGGTCCTACACTGTCCATAGACTGGGAGATCCTGCTTCTCTGATTCATGGGAGAAATACACTCCTCTATATGGGAGAATCTTGAGGTCTCCACCTATGATTGGTGGGTCCTACACTATCTATAGACTGGGATATCCTGCTTCTCTGATCCATGGGAGAAATACACCCCTCTATATGGGAGAACTTGAGGTCTCCACCTATGATTGGTGGGTCCTACACTATCCATAGACTGGGAGATCCTGCTTCACTGAACCATGAGAGCAATACACTCCTCTATATGGGAGAACTTGAGGTCTCCACCTATGATTAGTGGGTCCTACACTATCCATAGACTGGGAGATCCTGCTTCTCTGAACCATGGGAGAAATACACTCCTCTATATGGAAGAACTTGAGGTCTCCAACTATGATTGGTGGGTCCTACACTATCCATAGACTGGGAGATCCTGCTTCTCTCATCCATGGGAGAAATACACTCCTCTATATGGGAGAACTTGAGGTCTCCACCTATGACACAAGTGGACACTAATGAGAGGCACTGATGAGGTAGTGGGGTGCTCCTATCCCATAAGGATTTGGTCAGAACCCATACAATAGACAAACAAGATATTTGGGGGGCACACCCTCCCATTAAAGATGGTGCAGCCATAAGATCATACAATAGAAGAAATTTTACAGCGCACACATGCAAAAAAAAAACACCAACACAGACACCTGAGAGCGATCACATCCCCGACACCAGAGAGATCACATCCCCCGACACCAGAGAGAGATCACATCCCCCGACACCAGAGAGATCACATCCCCGACACCAGAGAGAGATCACATCCCCCGACACCAGAGAGATCACATCCCCGACACCAGAGAGAGATCACATCCCCCGACACCAGAGAGAGATCACATCCCCCGACACCAGAGAGATCACATCCCCCGACACCAGAGAGAGATCACATCCCCGACACCAGAGAGAGATCACACCCCCCGACACCAGAGAGAGATCACATCCCCGACACCAGAGAGAGATCACATCCCCCGACACCAGAGAGAGATCACATCCCCCGACACCAGAGAGATCACATCCCCCGACACCAGAGAGATCACATCCCCCGACACCAGAGAGAGATCACATCCCCCGACACCAGAGAGAGATCACACCCCCGACACCAGAGAGATCACACCCCCGACACCAGAGAGATCACACCCCCGACACCAGAGAGAGATCAATCCCCCGACACCACAGAGAGATCACACCCCCCGACACCAGAGAGAGATCACATCCCCGACACCAGAGAGATCACATCCCCGACACCAGAGAGGATCACATCCCCGACACCAGAGAGATCACATCCCCCGACACCAGAGAGATCACATCCCCCGACACCAGAGAGAGATCACATCCCCCGACACCAGAGAGAGATCACATCCCCGACACCAGAGAGATCACATCCCCCGACACCAGAGAGAGATCACATCCCCCGACACCAGAGAGAGATCACATCCCCCGACACCAGAGAGAGATCACATCCCCCGACACCAGAGAGATCACATCCCCCGACACCAGAGAGAGATCACATCCCCCGACACCAGAGAGAGATCACATCCCCGACACCAGAGAGATCACATCCCCCGACACCAGAGAGAGATCACATCCCCGACACCAGAGAGATCACATCCCCCGACACCAGAGAGAGATCACATCCCCCGACACCAGAGAGATCACATCCCCCGACACCAGAGAGAGATCACATCCCCCGACACCAGAGAGATCACATCCCCGACACCAGAGAGAGATCACATCCCCCGACACCAGAGAGATCACATCCCCCGACACCAGAGAGAGATCACATCCCCCGACACCAGAGAGATCACATCCCCCGACACCAGAGAGAGATCACAACCCCCGACACCAGAGAGAGATCACATCCCCCGACACCAGAGAGATCACATCCCCCGACACCAGAGAGAGATCACATCCCCCGACACCAGAGAGATCACATCCCCGACACCAGAGAGAGATCACACCCCCGACACCAGAGAGATCACATCCCCCGACACCAGAGAGAGATCACATCCCCCGACACCAGAGAGAGATCACATCCCCCGACACCAGAGAGAGATCACATCCCCCGACACCAGAGAGAGATCACATCCCCGACACCAGAGAGATCACACCCGACACCAGAGAGATCACATCCCCCGACACCAGAGAGATCACATCCCCCGACACCAGAGAGAGATCACACCCCCCGACACCAGAGAGAGATCACATCCCCCGACACCAGAGAGAGATCACATCCCCCGACACCAGAGAGAGATCACATCCCCCGACACCAGAGAGATCACATCCCCCGACACCAGAGAGAGATCACATCCCCCGACACCAGAGAGAGATCACATCCCCCGACACCAGAGAGATCACATCCCCCGACAACAGAGAGAGATCACACCCCCCGACACCAGAGAGAGATCACATCCCCGACACCAGAGAGAGATCACATCCCCGACACCAGAGAGAGATCACATCCCCGACACCAGAGAGAGATCACATCCCCCGACACCAGAGAGAGATCACATCCCCCGACACCAGAGAGAGATCACATCCCCCGACACCAGAGAGATCACATCCCCCGACACCAGAGAGAGATCACATCCCCCCGACACCAGAGAGAGATCACATCCCCCGACACCAGAGAGAGATCACACCCCCGACACCAGAGAGATCACACCCCCGACACCAGAGGAGATCACATCCCCGACACCAGAGAGAGATCACACCCCCGACACCAGAGAGAGATCACATCCCCGACACCAGAGAGAGATCACACCCCCCGACACCAGAGAGGAATCACATCCCCCGACACCAGAGAGATCACATCCCCCGACACCAGAGAGAGATCACATCCCCCGACACCAGAGAGAGATCACATCCCCGACACCAGAGAGATCACATCCCCCGACACCAGAGAGAGATCACACCCCCCGACACCAGAGAGAGATCACACCCCCGACACCAGAGAGATCACATCCCCCGACACCAGAGAGAGATCACACCCCCGACACCAGAGAGATCACATCCCCCGACACCAGAGAGAGATCACACCCCCGACACCAGAGAGAGATCACATCCCCCGACACCAGAGAGATCACATCCCCCGACACCAGAGAGAGATCACACCCCCCGACACCAGAGAGAGATCACATCCCCCGACACCAGAGAGATCACATCCCCCGACACCAGAGAGATCACACCCCCGACACCAGAGAGAGATCACATCCCCGACACCAGAGAGAGATCACATCCCCCGACACCAGAGAGATCACATCCCCCGACACCAGAGAGAGATCACACCCCCCGACACCAGAGAGAGATCACATCCCCCGACACCAGAGAGAGATCACATCCCCCGACACCAGAGAGAGATCACACCCCCCGACACCAGAGAGATCACATCCCCCGACACCAGAGAGATCACATCCCCCGACACCAGAGAGAGATCACATCCCCCGACACCAGAGAGATCACATCCCCCGACACCCGAGAGAGATCACACCCCCGACACCAGAGAGAGATCACATCCCCGACACCAGAGAGAGATCACATCCCCCGACACCCGAGAGAGATCACACCCCCGACACCAGAGAGATCACCCCCCGACACCAGAGAGAGATCACATCCCCCGACACCAGAGAGAGATCACATCCCCCGACACCAGAGAGAGATCACATCCCCCGACACCAGAGAGATCACATCCCCCGACACCAGAGAGAGATCACATCCCCCGACACCAGAGAGAGATCACATCCCCGACGATCACACACCAGAGAGATCACATCCCCCGACACCAGAGAGAGATCACATCCCCCGACACCAGAGAGAGATCACATCCCCCACACCAGAGAGATCACATCCCCCGACACCAGAGAGATCACATCCCCCGACACCAGAGAGAGATCACATCCCCCGACACCAGAGAGAGATCACATCCCCCGACACCAGAGAGAGATCACATCCCCCGACACCAGAGAGAGATCACATCCCCCGACACCAGAGAGAGATCACATCCCCCGACACCAGAGAGAGATCACATCCCCCGACACCAGAGAGAGATCACATCCCCCGACACCAGAGAGAGATCACATCCCCGACACCAGAGAGATCACATCCCCCCGACACCAGAGAGAGATCACACCCCCCGACACCAGAGAGAGATCACATCCCCCGACACCAGAGAGAGATCACATCCCCCGACACCAGAGAGAGATCACACCCCCCGACACCAGAGAGAGATCACATCCCCCGACACCAGAGAGAGATCACATCCCCCGACACCAGAGAGAGATCACACCCCCGACACCAGAGAGAGATCACACCCCCGACACCAGAGAGAGATCACATCCCCCGACACCAGAGAGATCACATCCCCCGACACCAGAGAGAGATCACATCCCCGACACCAGAGAGATCACATCCCCCGACACCAGAGAGAGATCACATCCCCCGACACCAGAGAGATCACATCCCCCGACACCAGAGAGAGATCACATCCCCCGACACCAGAGAGAGATCACATCCCCCGACACCAGAGAGATCACATCCCCCGACACCAGAGAGAGATCACATCCCCCGACACCAGAGAGATCACATCCCCGACACCAGAGAGAGATCACATCCCCCGACACCAGAGAGAGATCACATCCCCGACACCAGAGAGATCACATCCCCCGACACCAGAGAGATCACATCCCCCGACACCAGAGAGAGATCACATCCCCCGACACCAGAGAGAGATCACATCCCCGACACCAGAGAGAGATCACATCCCCCGACACCAGAGAGAGATCACATCCCCCGACACCAGAGAGAGATCACATCCCCCCGACACCAGAGAGAGATCACATCCCCCGACACCAGAGAGAGATCACATCCCCTGACACCAGAGAGAGATCACATCCCCCGACACCAGAGAGAGATCACATCCCCCGACACCAGAGAGATCACATCCCCGACACCAGAGAGAGATCACATCCCCGACACCAGAGAGAGATCACACCCCCGACACCAGAGAGAGATCACATCCCCCGACACCAGAGAGATCACATCCCCCGACACCAGAGAGAGATCACATCCCCCGACACCAGAGAGAGATCACATCCCCCGACACCAGAGAGAGATCACATCCCCCGACACCAGAGAGAGATCACATCCCCCCGACACCAGAGAGAGATCACATCCCCCGACACCAGAGAGATCACATCCCCCGACACCAGAGAGAGATCACATCCCCCGACACCAGAGAGAGATCACATCCCCCGACACCAGAGAGAGATCACATCCCCCGACACCAGAGAGATCACATCCCCCGACACCAGAGAGATCACATCCCCCGACACCAGAGAGATCACATCCAGACACAGAGAGATCACATCCCCAGACACCAGAGAGAGATCACATCCCCGACACCAGAGGAGATCACATCCCCCGACACCAGAGAGATCACATCCCCCGACACCAGAGAGAGATCACACCCCCGACACCAGAGAGAGATCACATCCCCCGACACCAGAGAGATCACATCCCCCGACACCAGAGAGAGATCACATCCCCGACACCAGAGAGAGATCACATCCCCGACACCAGAGAGATCACATCCCCCGACACCAGAGAGAGATCACATCCCCCGACACCAGAGAGAGATCACATCCCCCGACACCAGAGAGATCACATCCCCCGACACCAGAGAGATCACATCCCCGACACCAGAGAGAGATCACATCCCCCGACACCAGAGAGAGATCACACCCCCGACACCAGAGAGAGATCACATTCCCCGACACCAGAAGAGATCACATCCCCCGACACCAGAGAGAGATCACATCCCCGACACCAGAGAGAGATCACATCCCCCGACACCAGAGAGAGATCACATCCCCCGACACCAGAGAGAGATCACATCCCCCGACACCAGAGAGAGATCACATCCCCGACACCAGAGAGAGATCACATCCCCCGACACCAGAGAGAGATCACATCCCCGACACCAGAGAGAGATCACATCCCCGACACCAGAGAGAGATCACATCCCCCGACACCAGAGAGAGATCACATCCCCCGACACCAGAGAGATCACATCCCCCGACACCAGAGAGAGATCACATCCCCCGACACCAGAGAGAGATCACATCCCCCGACACCAGAGAGAGATCACATCCCCCGACACCAGAGAGAGATCACATCCCCCGACACCAGAGAGAGATCACATCCCCGACACCAGAGAGATCACATCCCCCGACACCAGAGAGAGATCACATCCCCCGACACCAGAGAGAGATCACATCCCCGACACCAGAGAGATCACATCCCCCGACACCAGAGAGATCACATCCCCCGACACCAGAGAGATCACATCCCCCGACACCAGAGAGAGATCACATCCCCCACACCAGAGAGAGATCACATCCCCCGACACCAGAGAGATCACATCCCCCGACACCAGAGAGAGATCACATCCCCCGACACCAGAGAGAATCACATCCCCCGACACCAGAGAGAGATCACATCCCCCGACACCAGAGAGATCACATCCCCCGACACCAGAGAGAGATCACATCCCCCGACACCAGAGAGAGATCACATCCCCCGACACCAGAGAGAGATCACATCCCCCGACACCAGAGAGAGATCACATCCCCCGACACCAGAGAGAGATCACACCCCGACACCAGAGAGAGATCACATCCCCCGACACAGAGAGAGATCACACCCCCCGACACCAGAGAGAGATCACATCCCCCGACACCAGAGAGAGATCACATCCCCGACACCAGAGAGAGATCACATCCCCCGACACCAGAGAGAGATCACATCCCCCGACACCAGAGAGATCACACCCCCCGACACCAGAGAGATCACATCCCCCGACACCAGAGAGATCACACCCCCGACACCAGAGAGAGATCACATCCCCCGACACCAGAGAGATCACATCCCCCGACACCAGAGAGATCACACCCCCGACACCAGAGAGATCACATCCCCCGACACCAGAGAGATCACACCCCCGACACCAGAGAGAGATCACATCCCCCGACACCAGAGAGAGATCACATCCCCCGACACCAGAGAGATCACATCCCCCGACACCAGAGAGATCACATCCCCCGACACCAGAGAGATCACAACCCCCCGACACCAGAGAGAGATCACACCCCCGACACCAGAGAGATCACATCCCCCGACACCAGAGAGATCACATCCCCCGACACCAGAGAGAGATCACATCCCCCTGACACCAGAGAGAGATCACATCCCCCGACACCAGAGAGAGATCACATCCCCCGACACCAGAGAGAGATCACATCCCCCGACACCAGAGAGAGATCACATCCCCCGACACCAGAGAGAGATCACATCCCCCGACACCAGAGAGATCACATCCCCCGACACCAGAGAGAGATCACATCCCCCGACACCAGAGAGAGATCACATCCCCCGACACCAGAGAGATCACACCCCCCGACACCAGAGAGAGATCACATCCCCCGACACCAGAGAGAGATCACACCCCCGACACCAGAGAGAGATCACATCCCCCGACACCAGAGAGAGATCACATCCCCCGACACCAGAGAGAGATCACACCCCCCGACACCAGAGAGAGATCACATCCCCCGACACCAGAGAGATCACATCCCCCCGACACCAGAGAGATCACACCCCCGACACCAGAGAAGATCACATCCCCCGACACCAGAGAGAGATCACATCCCCCGACACCAGAGAGAGATCACATCCCCCCGACACCAGAGAGATCACATCCCCCGACACCAGAGAGATCACACCCCCCGACACCAGAGAGAGATCACATCCCCCGACACCAGAGAGATCACACCCCCCGACACCAGAGAGAGATCACATCCCCCGACACCAGAGAGAGATCACACCCCCCGACACCAGAGAGAGATCACATCCCCGACACCAGAGAGATCACATCCCCCGACACCAGAGAGATCACATCCCCCGACACCAGAGAGAGATCACATCCCCCGACACCAGAGAGATCACATCCCCCGACACCAGAGAGATCACATCCCCCGACACCAGAGAGATCACATCCCCCCGACACCAGAGAGATCACATCCCCCGACACCAGAGAGATCACATCCCCCGACACCAGAGAGAGATCACATCCCCCGACACCAGAGAGATCACATCCCCCGACACCAGAGAGATCACATCCCCCGACACCAGAGAGAGATCACATCCCCGACACCAGAGAGATCACATCCCCCGACACCAGAGAGATCACATCCCCCGACACCAGAGAGAATCACATCCCCGACACCAGAGAGAGATCACATCCCCCGACACCAGAGAGATCACATCCCCCGACACCAGAGAGATCACATCCCCCGACACCAGAGAGAGATCACATCCCCCGACACCAGAGAGAGATCACATCCCCCGACACCAGAGAGATCACATCCCCCCCGACACCAGAGAGATCACATCCCCCGACACCAGAGAGAGATCACATCCCCCGACACCAGAGAGAGATCACACCCCCGACACCAGAGGAGATCACATCCCCCGACACCAGAAGAGATCACATCCCCCGACACCAGAGAGAGATCACATCCCCCGACACCAGAGAGAGATCACATCCCCCCGACACCAGAGAGAGATCACATCCCCGACACCAGAGAGAGATCACACCCCCCGACACCAGAGAGAGATCACATCCCCCGACACCAGAGAGAGATCACATCCCCCGACACCAGAGAGATCACATCCCCCGACACCAGAGAGAGATCACATCCCCCGACACCAGAGAGAGATCACATCCCCCGACACCAGAGAGAGATCACATCCCCGACACCAGAGAGAGATCACATCCCC
>JBBHAA010003415.1:0-15000 GCA_037953035.1 Aquarana catesbeiana
CAGAATCTGTGTATTGTAGCCAATCAGCTTCTAACTTCAGCTTGTTGAATTAAGCTTTGATTATAAAACGTGGAAGCTGATTGGTCAGTATGCACAGCTGCACCAGATTTTGCATGCTCCTGTTTTAGTAAATCTTCCCCTTGGTGACCGACAGCCCAGTTAAAGTTGAACTCTAGACACATATAAAAGACACACATTAATGCAGCTCTGTAATCCTTTATATGTCATTAAACATATTTTTGGATGGAAACAGTGTAAGTACAACCCCTGGCAAAAAGTATGGAATCACGACTCTTATAAAATGTTGATTTAATTGTTTAATTGCTTAGAAAAATACTAATCACAGACAAGCCTCAAAACTCATTTCATTTAACAATCCAACCTTCTGGCTTTAACCACTTAAGGACCAGCTTCGTTTTGGATTTTAGATGTTTACATGTTTAAAACAGGTTTTTTTGCTAGAAAATTACTTAAAACCCCCGAACATTATATATGTTTTTTTTTCTAACACCCTAGAGAATAAAATGGTGGTCGTTGCAATACTTTTTTTTGCACCGTATTTGCGCACTTTTTTTGGAAAAAGTTCACTTTTTTGAATAAAAAAATAAGACAACAGTAAAGTTAGCCCAATTTTTTTTATATTGTGAAATATAATGTTATGCCAAGTAAATTGATACCCAACATGTCACGCTTCAAAATTGCGCCCGCTCGTGGAATGGCGTCAAACTTTTACTCTCAAAAATCTCCATAGGCGATGTTTAAAAAATTCTACAGGTTGCATGTTTTGCGTTACATAGGAGGTCTAGGGCTAGAATTATTGCTTTCGCTCTACCGGTCGCGGCAATACCTCACATGTTTGGTTTGACCACCGTTTCCATATGCGGGCGGTACTCGCGTATGCGTTCGCCTTTGCGCGTGAGCTCGTCGGGACGGGGGGTTTTTAAAGTTTTTTTTTATTATTTATTTTACATTATTTTATTTTATTTTTTTTTTTTTTACACTGTTTTAAAAAACATCCCTTGTAATAGAAAAAAGCATGACAGGTCCTCCTAAATATGAGATCTGGGGTCAAAAAGACCTCAGATCTCATATTTACACTAAAATGCAATAAAAAAAAAAGTAATTTAAAAAAATGAAAAAGAAAGAAAACTGTAGTCAGTTGCAACTAGTTTTCAAGTAGATAAATAAAAAATATGGAATCATTAATTTCTGAAAATATTATGTAATCACCATGTACTTTGCAGTTCTAAAACAAACATCTGCATCAGATTACATCCTGAAAATGATGTCCTCATCACCAAACATCCTTTCAATTGATGGAATAAGAAAAGTGTCCAAAATCTCAATATAAACTTGTCATTTATTGAAGATTTAATGACTTTTATCTCCGCCGTACTTTTACCTGACATGCAACCTCATATCATCAATGATTGTGGAAGTTTTCTTCAGGCAGTCATCTTCATACATTTTATGGGAACGGCACCAAACAAAAGTTTCAATATCATCACCCTGCCCAATGAAGATTCCTAATTCATCACTAAATATCACTTTCATCCACAGTCCATGATTGCTCTTCTTTAGCCCACTGTAACCTTGTTTTTTTCTGTTTAGGTGTTGATAATGGTTTTCATTAGTGAAAATTAAATGGAAAGGTTGTTAAAGGGAAGACTGGTAGACCAAGGAAGACATCAAAGCGTCAATTTAGAAAACTTAAAGCAATATGCCTTAAAAACAGAAAATGCACAACAAAACAAATGAGGAACAAATGGTCAGAATCTGGAGTCAATGTCTGTGACTGAACTGTAAGACATTGGCTAAAGGAAATGGGATTTACATACTGAAAAGCCAAACGAAAACCATCATTAACACCTAAACAGAAAAAAAAAACAAGGTTACAGTGGGCTAAAGAAGAGCAATAATGGACTGTGGATGAAAGTGATATTCGGTGATGAATTAGGAATCTGCACTGGGCAGGGTGATGATGCTAGAATTTTGGTTTGGTGCCGTTCCAATGAAATGAATGAAGACGACTGCCTGAAGAAAACATGCAAATTTCCACAATCATTGAAGAGAGGTGCGCAATGACTTATATAGGCATGGGGCGTGGCATCACCCGGTGACCCCGCCCCTTATGATGTCACAGTCCCATCATGCGTCGGGCCGTGATGCCATAAGGGGCAGGGTCACTGATTTTTAAGGGTAAAAGTTTGTCGCCCATTCCCTGAGCGGGCGCAATTTTGAAGCGTGACATGTTGAGTATCAATTTACTCGGCGTAACATTATCTTTCACATTGTAAAAATATTGGACTAACTTTACTGAACTTTACTGGACTAACTCAAAAAATTTAATTTTTTCCCAAAAAAGTGTGCTTGTAAGACCGCTGCACAAATACGGTGTGACAGAAACGACCGCCATTTCATTCTCTAGGATGTTAGAAATATATATATATATATATATATATCTATATCTATCTATATCTATATAGATATATATATATATATATACATATCTATATAGATATATAGATATATATATATATATCTATCTATACATATAGATAGATATATATATATATATATATATCTATATATATATAGATATATATATAATGTTTGGGTATTCTAAGTAATTTTCTAGCAAAAAAAAATGTTTTTAACTTGTAAACACCAAATCTCAGAAAGAAGCTTGGTCCTTAACCACTTGCCGCCCGCCCTATTACAAAATGACGGCAGCAAAGTGGTTTGATATTCCTGACCGGACGTCATATGGCGTGATCAGGATATCGAGCCGCTACGCGCCCCCGGGGGCACGCATCGCGGCGATCATTGTTTTAGTTTGACACCCTGCAACATCGATCTAAGTAAAGAGTCTCTGACGGAGACTCTTTACCATGTGATGAGCCATGTCCAATCACGGCTGATCACGATGTAAATAGGAAGAGCCGGGGATCGGCTTTTTCTCACTCGCGTCTGACAGACGCGAGTAGAGGAGAGCCGATCGGCTGCTCTCCTGATGGGGGGGGTCTGTGCTGATTGTTTATCAGCAAAGCCCCCCTCGGATCCTACCCAGGACCACCAGAGAAGCCGCCCAGGTCCACCAGGATGGCCACCACATGGACCACCAGGTATGCCCATCTGCTCAGAGGGGATCAACGGAGAGAGTCCCCACTGAGAGGGCAGATCCGCTTGACCAATTATGCTCCATCTGAAAGAGACCCAATACCTCCCGTTAGGAAGTTTGTTCTGCAGCAGCTTTAAGAAATGTGGGTACTTATTTCACAAATCCATTTTCCTACATGTAGCTGACATTATTCCTCAACATGGTTGGATTGCAATTGAATTCCCCCTAGGACATTTATATTGTGCTCCCGGATGACCACAGACAAAATAAAGAAATAAGGGCTACTTTGTTGTTCCCTTAAAATGTTGTCACCCTAGCTTCAAACTAAGACTTAGTCCTCAGTAGGTATGAGGCTTGGGTTCACTGCTTTAAACCATAATTGCATGGCCTTTAAACTATGGCCAGAAGTCCTAGAAGGGCCAAGAAGGGGGCTATTGGGTAAGACAGCTCCCTCACTAGAAAAAAGGATGGGGTACACAGAACAGTCATATGGGTTGTTTTACTAAAGGCAAAAAGACTTCGGTTTTCAAGGGAAGTTGCACATTGCAAGGGAATTTTCCCCAGAGTTTAGTAAATGAGGTGAAGCTCTACTGACTTCCATCATCAAATCATGTAGAAACAAAAATAGTGCTCTTTTTTATTTTCCTTGCACGTGATTAGATATTCTTTGCAAAGAGAAATTTCACCACATTCCCTAAGCTCTGGGGAAAATTCCTTTGCAAAATCCAACTTCCCCTGCAAAATGAACAGCTTATATGTCTTTAGTAAATCAACCCCTCAGTGTCAGTGAAATGGAAGCTGTTGTATTAATAACAATGTTGGCTTTTTGCCTTTATTTTATTTTGTGGTTGATTTGAGATCAACTGTCACTTAAGATGCTGTCTTGTTTAAAGCTAACTTTTATTTTTTATTTTTTTTTGCTTACAGGCTTTAAAAAGACTTAAACATTGACCTTTGTTTCAGGGGGTATTATTTTCAGAGGAAATTTTGATTATGTTGATAACGGCAGGGCTTTTTTTCTCAGCGAGTAGGTGCAGGAACTCGCCCCGTCTGAGTCACCCCTTGTCTCTGCCCCCTACCCACCTCTGACCACCGTCCCTTGATATCACCCCCTACCCACCTACCAGCACTGCCCCTTTTAGAGAATACAGAACCAAGTATCATTATGTGGTGCTAAATCATTTGTATGGAACATGTTAATGATAAAAAGAAAAGCAGTAAAATAGATCCCCTGCAGCCAGCAACAATATAATCCCAGCAATAGATCCCCACACAACAATAGACTCCCCCAGCAACAATGGACTCCACCCCAACAACAATAGATTCCCTGCAGCAACAGTGAACCACCCACAACAAACCATCACACCCAGTAACAAAATATCCACCCAAGCAACATAACCCCCCCCCCCCAGCAGCAACAACAGATCTCCCAGCAGCCAGCATCAATAAACCCTCCAGCAGCCAGTAAAAATAGACCTCTCCCTCAACAGTAGATCTCTTCCAGCAACATAAGACCCCCCAGCAACAATAGATTCCCCGTCAGCAACAATAGAACCTCACACAAAAACAGATTCCCACCAGTGACAATAGCCAACATCAATAGACCCTCCAGCACTCCCCAGACCACATGCTATTACATACATTCAGTGCTGGAGGTGCCCGAACTGCGTTCCCCCGCGTTCCCGCTGAAAAAAAGCCCTGGATAAGGGTATTTTGGGTTAAACTCCTTTTTTTGGCTGCAAGGCTTCCCATTAAAATAAAAGTGAGCTTATACTTCAGGATGGTATTTTGGGGTTTTCTTTCTTTTGTGGTGTTTCCATTCTTTATGTTGATAGGCCCTTTTTTGGGGTGAAGTAGAAATTGAAAAAAACAAGCTCATAATTGGCTGTTTAAAGTAATGACAGATTCATACACTGTAATTTTGCTTCATATCACTTAGTATCACATAGGGGCATATTTATAAAGTAGTGAATGTGACTTTTGCCAAACTTTACCTGGCATTTGAAGCACATGTACCAGGATGATTTACCCATAGTGAATTCTTGGTGAATGCCAGATTATCTAATTTATGAATATTCCCCATAGTGTCTTTCTCCGCTTTCAAGCAAAAATTACATGGGTTTTGTTTCTGGAATGAATTTTGAGCCATTGAAATCAACAAGCGGGCATCTTCTGAAAATCAGACTGAAAAGCTGCAGACTGCATTCTACTAACCAGAAAATGCGTACATGTGACAGCACCACTGAATACAATGGTAGAGATGTTTTCTTTCTGTTTCTGTGTATATGGTTTCTTTATAAGACGTCAGGTGAACTCTGAACACATCCTAGAGCCTAGACTCTTTGCCAGGGAGGCCACATTTAAATATTTCATAGCTATGTACATTTATAGTAATCAAAGACTGAATCTACAGAAAAAAAAAAGAAATGCCCAAGGGACATTGAGAGACACAGACAATAAATATAAAATGTATAAAATTTTATTCACACACTAAAATATTTTTTTTTCACACATTTAAAATCTTAAGACATGATTACAGGTATATTCACATAAATGTCCATAGTTACATGAATCATGATATAATTGGTAATCCAGGGAGCAGATGCTTAGGTATTCAATCTCAACGTGTTTTCATGAGACAGCACTTACTCAGTCTTTGAATACAATTTTGTACATTTTATAATCATTGTCTGTGCCTCCCAAAGTCCCTTGGACATTTCTTTTTGTGTATTTCTGTATTTATAGGGACTGACACACACTCATGCCTTACACATGCCAGCTCTATTTTTGAATCTACAGATTCTCTTTAAAGTAAGCCTTTCACATTTTTGGACAATTTTATTACCGAAAAAAATGCAAAAAACTGAGATTACCTTCAGTAATAACCACATGTCAAAACAGTATGTAGATTTACAGATATAGGCTGCCAAATTTATATCCAGCACTTGATTTTAACTATGACGGTTGAGCTTGACCGTTCCCCCTTACCCTTTCCTTCTGGCTCTCAATGTGATGGGTAGTTTCACTGACCAACAGGAAATATTATAAGGCAAAATCAGATGGGTCCAAGCCAGACTTTTAGGTCCAACTTTTGGGGTGTATTGTATTGTTGTGCTGCAATGCACATTACTTGTGTTTCTATGTTGCTCTGGCATTTATTTTGAACACAAATTCAACACAGCTCCAATGCAAATGCATTGCAGTGCATTACAATGTACAGTAACTGACTTAGCTCCATATGTTTATACAAAACACGACAGTTCAAATGCAGCCTAATAAGCTTCTATGTCATAACTGTATAAGAATGTGACAAGTAGTACTGACACATATGGGTTGATTTACTAAAAATGTAGAGGAGCAGCTGTGCATGGTAGCCAATCGGCTTCTACCATCAGCTTGCTCAATTAAAGGGTTATTAAACCCTCGTTTTTTTTTTTTTTAAATAACAAACATTATACTTACCTCCACTGTGCAGCTCGTTTTGCACAGAGTGGCCCCGATCCTCAGCTTCTGGGGTCCCCCAACGGTGCTCGCGGCTCCTCCCCGCATCAGGAAACCACCTAGGAGAAGCGCTGTCTTTGGGGGTTCCTGTGCGGGTGCGCTCCCGAGTCCACATTCTGTGTCCATAGACACAAAATTCCGGACTCAGGCCCCGCCCCCCAGCGCCCGCATTATTGGATTTGATTGACAGCAGTGGGAGCCAATGGCTGTGCTGCTATAAATCTATCCAATCAAGAGCCGAGACAATGGGCAGAGAGGAAGACCGCATCTCCTTGGTGGGAACGAACGTGAGGTGAGTAAAACTGGGAGGCTGGTCAGTGACAGAAGTTTTTTCACCTTAATGCATAGGATGCATTAAGGTGAAAAAACACAAGGGTTTACAACCCCTTTAAGCGTTGACAAAAAAACCTGGAAGCTGATTGGTTTTTATGCAGAGCTGCACCAGATTTTGCACTCTCCAGTTTTAGTAAATCAACCCCACAGTATACACTATACATGGTCACAACATCTTCTTCAGGGCAATTATTCAGTCATAGTAGGTACAGCAATTTCAACTTAGCATGTCGAGTTTGGCAAGCAGTTGGAGACAAAGGGACTGCGCTGCAACTGTGGGCCAGATGCTTGGCTAGCGGTTGCCACGCGGTGTATGAATGTAAAGAACCTCCTTGGCATAAAGGAGGTGACAGTTTTGCCTCTTGAATGCCTGTAAACCAGCTCTGAACCTTTACTGAAAAAGAGTTCCACCAATCTTTAATGTTTCGTTTCTATATAGTTTTCAAGTGTAAATTCGGACTCATTTTCAAACTTTTTTTCTAAGGTTTTCATTTATTTAGGTATAGGTTTTAAATGCGATTTGTAGCTTTATTTATCCTGAACATGTTCAAGTTAAAGTTACCTTTGAGCACTCCTAGATATGACATATCGTTCTCTGGTGACCCAATTAAATGTGATAGTTTTGTTCAAGAAACACTTTGCTAACTATATTTTCAGGGATGTTTGTGCTGCTACTGAAAATGGAGAGCAAATCTGCACTGAAATCGCAGATAAAAATAGGAAACATCCCCTGCTCAAAACCGATAAAATAATTGGCATGTTTTGTTTAAACTATTACCATTTAATATAATAATGTATATGCTGCAACCTGCAGATCTGGAAAACACAGCCAATGAAGACCACGTTTAGACCACAATTCTGTTCTACACTATCATACCAAGAGTATTGGGACGCCTGCCTTTACACGCCCATGAACTTTTGTTTTGAAAGTGGGACCTGACTTTTGTGCCACATTAGCTGCCGTTTTCTTTATTCAGATTTCCATTAGTAATCCCCTCAATATCTGTTTGATATACACTATATTACCAAAAGTATTGGGACGCCTGCCTTTACACGCACATGAACTTTAAAGGCATCTCAGTCTTAGTGCATAAGGTTCAATATTGAGTTGGCCCATCCTTTGCAGCTATAACAACTTCAACTCTTCTAGGAAGGCTGTCCACAAGATTTAGGAGTGTGTCTATGGGAATGTTTGACCATTCTTCCAGAAGTGCATTTGTTAGGTCAGGCACTGATGTTGGACGAGAAGGCCTGGCTCGCAGTCTCTGCTCTAATTCATCCCAAAGGTGTTCTATCGGGTTGAGGTTAGGACTCTGTGCAGGCCATATAATAAAATATTTACAAAAAATATATATATATAGTATCTCACAAAAGTGAGTACACCCCTGACATTTTTGTAAATATTTTATTATATCTTTTCATGTGACAACACTGAAGAAATGACACTTTGTTACAATGTAAAAAAAGTGAGTGTACAGCTTGTATAACAGTGTAAATTTGCTGTCCTCTCAAAATAACTATAAGAAGATTGCCAAGACCCTGAAACTGAGCTGCAGCATGGTGGCCAAGACCATACAGTGGTTTAACAGGACAGGTTCCACTCAGAACAGGCCTCGTCATGGTCAACCAAAGAAGTTGAGTGCACGTGCTCAGCGTCATATCCAGAGGTTATCTTTGGGAAATAGATGTAAGAGTACTGCCAGCAGTGCAGCAGAGGTTGAAGGGGTGGGGGGGTCAGCCTGTCAGTGCTCAGACCATACGCTGCACACTGCATCAAATTGGTCTGCGTGGCTGTCATCCCAGAAGGAAGCCTCTTCTAAAGATGACAAGGCACACCTTGGCACAAGAAAGCCAACAGTTTGCTGAAGACAAGCAGACTAAGGACATGGATTACTGGAACTATGTCCTGTGGTCTGATGAGACCAAGATAAACTTATTTGGTTCAGATGGTGTCAAGCGTGTGTGTCGACAACCAGGTGAGGAATACAAAGACAAGTGTGTCTTGCCTACAGTCAAGCATGGTGATGGGATTGTCATGGTCTGGGGCTGCATGAGTGCTGCCGGAACTGGGGAGCTACAGTTCATTGAGGGAACCATGAATGCCAACATGTACTGTGACATACTGAAGCAGAGCATGATCCCCTCCCTTCAGGGACTGGGCCGCAGGGCAGAATTCCAACATGATGAGACCCCAAACACACCTCCGAGATGACCACTGCCTTGCTAAAGAAGCTGAAGGTAAAGGATGGACGGGCCAAGCATGTATCCAGATCTAAACCCTATTTAGCACCTGTGGGGCATCCTCAAACGGAAGGTGGAGAAGCGCAAGGTCTCTAACATCCACCAGCTCCATGATGTCGTCATGGAGGAGTGGAAGAGGACTCCAGTGGCAACCTGTGAAGCTCCGGTGAACTCCATGCCTAAGAGGGTTAAGGCAGTGCTGGAAAATAATGGTGGCCGCACACAATATTGACACTTTGGGCCCAATTTGGACATTTTCACTAAGGGGTGTACTTACTTTTGTTGCCAGCGGTTTAGACATTAATAGCTGTGTGTCGGGTTATTTTGAGGAGACAGCAAATTTACACTGTTATACAAGCTGTACACTCACTACTTTACATTGTAGCAAGGTGTAATTTCTTCAGTGTTGTCACATGAAATATTTACAAAATGTGTACTCCCTTTTGTGAGATACTATATATATATATATATATATATATATATATATATAATAGAGAGAGAGAGAGAGAGAGAGAGAGAGAGAGAGAGATTAGGTTGATAAACTGATGATCAAAAAAAAAAGTCCATCTCCAAAGTGTGGAAGAGCTAGAACCTTCATCAACTCTTTACTGCTCTATGTGCCCCCATCTGGGAGATTTTTCTTCCCTTCCTCTTCCTTGTCTATTTAATGGGTATCAGACAGAACAGGAAATGACAGGAAGTCATTGAAATACCGATAGGTAAAAAATAAAAAAATCTTTCATCGTAGTATGGTTCTTTCTGGGTTTGGGTTGCAGTCTGTAAATTGTGGCTGGAGTAGGGCTTTAAATATAAAAATATTAAAAATATTTCCTAGTTATTTGCGAAAATATTTCTCATTTTGGGGGACTTTGATGCATGCACATTACAGTCGTGCAAAAATGTATGAAAATCCCCCACTTTTCAAGCAATAATAATAGCAGTTGTGACCCTGCCAGTACAAAAATGGCATTTTGTGTCACGCTTTTAATCTGTGTGCCCGGATGCTTTGAATACTTGTTCATTTGCGATACAATTCAAGGTTCAGAAAAATGCTATAATCAGAAAGGAAAGCCTTGAACTTTGCCAAGCACAGTGCTGTTGTGTCATGAAAGAAGTCCTCTTCCGCAGTTTCTTTATATGAAAGACACCCAGCCAAATAAATGGTGCTATGTACATTGCTAATGATGTAAAACTTGCAATATAAAACTGAATTTATTTGCATCTGCTCCTAACATCTTCTCCACGTCGTTACAGTGAACTGATTTATAAATTTAAAGGGTATGAAATTCCCAAAAAACACAATAATTATTTTGATTCCTAAAGAATCACTACTTCAAAAATAGTAGTTTGCTTATTGCACGCAGTTAATACATTTAGCAATAGAATTCTTTATCTGCTTTGTTTATGTTTTACTTCACATTTACATGCTGATCAGAACTACACAGCAAAAGTGACAGTTACGGGATCGAGAAAAACGTTATCACCAACCAGGGGTTCTTATAATGCTCAGTTCTTTTTCCGTGGTATAAAACTTCTTAAAGAAAAGAACTGTAACTAAAACTGTGCAAGATCACCTGGCATTGTTATAGTTGATCCAAACTTTGTCACTGTCACTTTTGCTGGACAGCTTCGCCTGAATATGAATGTGGAGAAAAATATGAATATAGACATGTGGCAATAAAAGAACTTCCTATATCAAATGCTATGTATGTTCTAACCTCATCTTTTATCAGACTATAATAATTTTCACCATAGTAGTTCTTTAAAGAATGAAGATCTTTTGAGTCAATTATCAAACACTCTTGTGAGAAGATGTAGATGGAAGTATTTTTATCCTCTGGGTTACTTACTGGTTCTGAGGCAGTCATTCTCAGAGAACTGGAATAGGTCAAGCTTGTTCCTAGACCTAATATACTTAGGAGTTGATTTACTAAAACTGCAGAGTGCAAAATCTGGTGCAGCTGTGCATGGCAGCCAATCAGCTTCTAACTTCAGCTTGTTCAATTAAGCTTTGCCAAAACAAAACCTGGAAGCTGATTGGTTTCTATGCAGAGCTGCACCAAATTTGGCACTCTCCAGTTTTAGTAAATCAAATCCATAGCTGCATAGTTATGCGGATTGAAAAGACACAAGTCCATCTAGTTCAACCAACAGAAAAATAAATAAATAGAAAACCTTCCTATACACAATCCTAAACCCACAGTTGTTCCAGAGGAAGGCAAAAAAAAAAAAACTTTAAAGCATGGCCCAGTTTGCTCTAGCAGAGGAAACATACATTTCTTCCTAATCCCCCTAAGAGCAATCAGATATTCTCTGGGTCAACAATCTGTTATTACCTTTGAATGTTAATGTCCAGTTATATTTTGTGCATTTAGCAGTGCAGCTTGTGGGCCACAGAATAGCAGCTTTCATATGAGGCTTCTTCAGGACTGACAGCTTATGCTTTAAAAACAAATCTAAGTCATACTGTTAATGTAACTATTTAGATTAAGTCTATATCTTACCTTGATTTTAGATCTGGACTTCAGGCAAGTGGTCAAAGTATAATTAACTTTTGTAAAAAAAAAAAAAAAATGTATTTATTATTTCTTAGGACCCTGCAGAGCATTGCGCTGGCGATCATTAGATCGCGGGTGCAATGTCAGACTCCTGCAGGCTCTCAGTACAGCAGTCTGATCGTACCTTCTGTACAGGCAGACAGTTACTGAACAGGAGGAAGGATCAATGAACTACGAGGGTGCTTACCAGTGCCCTCACAATTCATTGAGAACTGCAAGCTGTCTGCCATGGTGGAAGAAGGGACTTGTAGTTTATTAATTTACAGATCATTATTAATGAATGGCGCGGCTGTGTGGGCAGAGTCCCATAAAGCTGCACTGTTTGTAAATTGTTACAGCGAATGCAGGGAGATGACCCCCCACCCACAATCACAATGAGGGATTGGGGGTGCGGGGCTGTTGCTTTTGTAACATGTTGCATGTTAAACCCTGAATATGGGTGTAACATATAACAGGTTACTAGGATTGAACTTAGCCTTTAAAGTGGTAGTAAACTTAGTTTTACCACTTGTACCTACAGGTAAGCCTGTATTAAGGCTTAGCTGTAGGAACTGTGAATATCTCCTAAACTTGCACTGTTTAAGAGATATTCACCCTGCATGCAGCCGGTGATGTCACCAGCGCGTGCGCTCTGAAGATCCGGCATACTCTGCAGGACCTTCAAAGCCTGTGCCGTAAATGGCGGCTCCCGCATACATGCACGGGAGGGACATCATCACGTCCCTGGCCAATCATGTAGCCGGAGATTGCAAACCCAGAAGAAAGGCCAGATGAAGATGGAAGCCCTGTCAGCGGTGACAGCACACCGCTGGAGGGCTTTGTTTTAAAGCTTTGTATCTCTCATGATGTGCTAGTAGTCAATGCATACTAGCACATTATGACATTGTCTTGCAGGGGAAGTTTTCTTTTTTAAATGCAGTTTACTACCACTTTAAATATAAAGCTGAAATATATACATGTAAGCTGTCCTATCTGATAAATGATTTGCAATGCTGTTTAGCCATTCTTGTGATCCATGCTCCAGTTCATTTCAGCATTACAGTGTGGTTACATACTGACCCACCATCAACTCGGTGCCTGGATAATGCAGGAGCACAACACATGTATAGCACAATACATGAGTAATCACTTTGCTTTCTCTACTCTTTCTTTCTGTCAGCAAGGTGCCAGTGTTAGATGGACAGCACTGTGCATCTCATCAGAGCCTGTTTGGGTCACATTACTACCCCTCCTTTTGCCAAGCATACTGCTAAATTGAAGACATATATTGGTATTCTAACCAGCTTTATGTAAAAATACATTTATTCATTTTGCTTTGTATATCTGATGAAGTTTCGTTTTATTCAGCTACTTAATTTGTCTAATTGATATGTTTGGTATTTAAAGGTATGAGGTGGTAACCTCTCTAGCATGGATATTTCTCCATGATGGATTCCCTTGTATGTGTTTGCTAACGCTAGGGTCACACAAGAGCTTTTCATACCTTCAATTTCATGTAGCCCCATCAGGTGAAAGCATCTTCTAAAAAAAATGACTTGTCTCTTAGCCACAGATCATTTCTCACTAATGTACAAGTGATGATCAGGCAAAGACCAATAGCTCAGAAAGGAAATTTAACAACTGTGTTTTTATTGAAAAAAGTCCCCAGCATGGAAGTGTGAACCTTCTCTAAAGGTAGAACCCTGCAAGACCTTTTCACATCCACCATTCTGTCAGACTAAGACCTTCTCCCCCAAACAGTACAGTGCATTTCAATAAGATTAGAGGGTCATTGAAAAGAAGGAATCAATAATTATTGGTTTAGAAGGAAACACATGGACTTCCATTGCTGATCCCCTTCCAAAACACAAGTTGCTTTGCTGCCTCTGAAGTCATTGACCTGGAACAAGCATGCAGAATAGAAAGTCATAGGACTTGTAACCTGCATACTTGCACCAGACCTATGCTTCATATACTATTAAAGTCACTGAATTCATGGGACAGACAGGAAATTAGCATTTTTTAGAATGAAAGGTCTTGTGTGACATCATCTTTACTTCTGACCAGATGATCACAATCAGAAAGGATGTGAAAAAAGCAGAAGGCAACTATTGCTGAAAAAATGGTCAGTGTGGCCCGGACGGTTATGGTCCTTTTGAGTTTCAGCAATCACCATTTGAGTTGTTACAATTTTAAGACAAAGTTAATATAAAAGCATCACGAATTCTAGATTTGAATACAAATATGTCAAATAAATATGACCTATTTCACCTATGTCCACCACTGCACAAAGCCAACTTCCATCAGCAGTAGGTGTAAGGAATTAGATGTATCGGTGAAAATTAACCTCAGGATCAATGTCAAAATGCATATAAAATACTTCCACTCCTCCAAGCTGTTGAGATCATTCAGCTGTGTGACCCCATAGGCACAAAGGTGGCGACAACACTTCTTTGTGCATACAGGTGCTATGGGGAAGGGGGCTACTAGCATTATTCCAGTTCGCACGCTTTTTAACACTTTACAAAGTGAGTTGTATAGGGAGTCTGAACTCCATTTCTCATCCAATCTACTCAGCATTCATCTTTCTGCCTTCACTCCCGTTCTTATTCATTCATAGATGGTCCACATAACACCACCAGACCTCAGAGAACACAGTATCCCCTAGAACATATTAGAAATGAGTCTGCCCATCACAAGGCAGATAATTCCAAATGTTCAGTTCTCTTCTTTTACATTTAACTAATGCAGAGCTTTACAAAACCTATAATAAAGGACAAATGAGCATAAAAAAGTTACACGCTGGCTTATTTTTATTAAAAAAACATGTAAAAGTCTCACAAACTCAGTAGAACTGTATATGTATTATAAAGTTAGTATAGTTGAATGTAATATTTTGTAACACCAGGCTTAGTTCCTGTCCGGTAATCCCAAAGCTCAGTACTGCCAACTGTCACTTTTAGTTTAAAAATGGTAGCTAATGTAGGACAACTGGCAAAGATACCTAAATATCAGATATCTGTTTTTCCATTCAAGTGTGAGAACTTTTACATACGTGTTTGTGAATGTTGTCATGGTACATAAACTAACTTTTTTAGTTTTAGATTAACAGGTCCTTTAGCGTACATCTTATTTGTGTCCCCTGGAAAGCCCCGTGAAGCCACCAAGTGAAAAATAGAAACTGTTCAGAAACACTTCAAAGAGAGATGAACTCCTTAACACAACTTTACATCAGAAGTACCTGGTCCATGCCTGTAGAAAGGCAAC
>JBBHAA010003415.1:17500-49787 GCA_037953035.1 Aquarana catesbeiana
TGTTACCAGCTACCCAAAGATTTTTTCACAGCTTCAAATGAATGACTGCATTAAAAAAAAATGTATATATATATATATATATATATATATATATATATATATATATATATATATATACATTTACATTTAAATATGGTAATTTCAATCATAAATCATAATCTCAGGATATGAAGTAAATACTCCATATATACACAGTATTTGCTACCTTGTTCTTATATTCTTATAGCTGCAAGCAACCTCTGTGTGCAAAGTTAAGTACCCCTCCCCCAAATCATCCATGTGATCACTGAATATAGGAAAATATGTCCAAACACCCCTCCAACCTATGGTCTAGAAATAATGAGCAGCAGAATGTTAATAATGTTATCCCTGTGTCCCCTTTTGCAAACATGTACTGTGCAAATCACTAGTGGAGTCACCACTAACCAAGAATGCTCCTCCTACCTCACTACCTTACAGATATCACAGGAGGCTTATATCAGAATAAATTCCGGTATAAATGCAAGGTATATTTAAAACACATTTAATGATTTGCAATGTATATATAATTGGGATAAATAGTTATTTCATTTCAAAATATATGATAGCACTTTATTTTCATTGCTATAAAAAATCTAATTTCTACCATAATTTGGAGGCAGCCATAGCAAATATACTTATGCCCTTGAACCACTTCAGGGCATTTTCACTCCCTTCCTGGCCAAGCCATTTTTTAGCTTTCAGTGCTGCCACACTTTGAATGACAATTACTAAGTCATTCAACGCTGTACCCAAATGAGATTTGTATCATTATTTTGAGACAGATAGAGCTTCCTTTTGGTGGTATTTAATCACCACTGTTTTTATTGTTTTTTTTTTTTTGGTTTGTTTTTTGCCATATAAGTGAAACCCGAAAAAATTGAAAAAAGAAACACATTTTTATTAGCTTCTGTTATAAAATTTGCAAATAAATAATATTTCTTAATAAATGTAGGGCAAAATGTAGTCTTCTACAATTCTTTGTATGTATGTGTATATTATTTAGTCTGTGTAAAAGTTATATAACTATATAGTCTACAAACTATGGTATTTATTTACATTTGAAATTTGAAAAAGTTCTGATGTACCAACTGCATATCTAATTTCTTGAAGCCTTAAAATGCCAGGACAGTTAAAACACCCCCAAATTTCTCCTTTTTTAGAAAATAGACAGTCTAAGGTATTCCATAAGAGGCATGATGGGTTTTCTGAAGCTGTCATTTTTCGGAAAATAAAGAAATTAAATAAAATTTGTTTTTCACAACGTTGTCATTTTACCAAATTAATTTTCACACACAGCATAGGCATACTTATATTTACACCACAAAACACATTCTGCTAAGCTTCCCGAGTATGGGGATACTAGAAGCACAGAGGGGCCCAAAATCCAAGGAGCACCTTTGAGCTTTCAAGGAGAATAAATTACACATCTAATTTTCCGGACTACCTATCGCATTTTTGTAGCCCTGGAGCACCAGGACATTGGACACACCCACAAAATGACCCAATTTTGGAAAGGAAACCCTTCAATATTTTCTAAAAGGCAGAGTGGGTTTTTTGAAAATGTAATTTTTTTGCCACAAGTTTTTGGAAAATGTGGAAAGAAAATGAAAATGTATTTTTTTTTCAAAGTTGTCAATTTAATAAGATATTTCCTACATAGGCATACTTAGAATTACAACCCAAAACACATTCTGCTATTCCTCTTGAGTATGGTGATACTACATGTGTGAGAATTTTTCACTGTATGAATGCTATGTTCACTGGCCAGAAAGTACAAGCGGCTAAAGAAAGGAAGAACAAAAGGATTGCTGTGTTCCAGGAGTGCAGTTGTCCACAGGGGATGGCTGGGACTGGTGTCTAGCAGGAATATAGTCAGTGGGACATGCAGATGGGTCAGTTCAGGCAGAGACATATGCAAAAATTGGACAAAAAGGTCCGGATGGCCGCCCTCCAATAAAAACGATTTCTTTATTGTTATAATAAATCCATGGAGCATGGATAAAACCACTGACGTATTTCACACCATTATAGCAGGTGCTTATTCATAGCAAACAGGCAGAGGATCAGTCCAGGCAACAGGAAGAAGCATGGTGATCAATAAACAGGCCAAGGTTAGTACAGGCAGCAGGTAAAGGCAACACTGCAATGGTGTGGCAGTTATCAGGAACACTGTTCCTTCCTAACATTAGTCTAATGACGCTGAAGACTAGTGTGGTAGCAATCAGGAACATTTCTGCTGACTTACACTGGTGTAGTGATGGTGATGGTACTGCAAATAAGGTGGCAGTGATAAGGAACACTGTTGTTGGCATATACTGATCTGGTGACACTGTAGCTAGTGTAGTGGTGGTAATCAGGAACACTGTAACTGGTGTGGCGGTGATCGGGGACAATATGACTGGTGTGGCAGTAATCAGGGACACTGTAAGTGGTGTGGTAGTGATCAGGGACAATCAGGGACAATATGACTGGTTTGGCGGTGACCAGGGAAAAAATGTCGGGTCTTGCGGTGACTAGGGAAACTGTGAGTGGATGGCGGTGATTAGAGACACTGATTTGTGCGGCTATGATTAGAGACACTGATTTGTGCAGCTGTGATTAGAGACACTGACAGCACTGGTCTGGTGACATTGTACTGCTGTGGCAGTGACACTGGTGAACTGGCGGCACTGACATACAGTGATAACAGAGCAGCCAGCTATTATACATGTTCATTGACACAGCAGTACGATGTCACCATAGTGATATTGCTCTTACTTTGGTGACAGTATGTAAAAAAAAGAAAGAAAAATGTTTTTTTTAATATACAGTATATATCAGTGTATATATATTTTTTGAATTTGTTTTACATACTGTCGCCACAGCAGTGCAGTGTCATTATAGTAACACTGTACTCTTCTGGGTTGGGGTGATTGTGATTTTTTTTTTACACTCGCTTATTGATCGCTTATTGCAGGGATGATCACTGTATAAGCAATAATATCTATCTGTGTTTGGCATCCATTCATAATCCCATTGTTTACTATTGTGATTGCAGTAATTAGCCACAGCTATTGCATGGTACAGGGATGCTGTGATTTCTCCTGTAGCATGTAATCATAGAGACCAATCACAGAGATCACAGTAGTAAACAATAGCATCATGATGAAAACAATCACATGGTACCGGGGCCAGTCACAGCCTACAAGGCGCACTTCTGGGAGGACGTATGGGTACGTCCTCCTAGAAAGGCGCTTTTCTCGTCCAGCGGTTTATATACAGTGGTCAGGCGGGAAGCTCACGGAGCATCCCTAGTGTTTGCACAGAGCTTAAAGTGGAGTTCCACCCCCCCCAAAAAAGAAAATTAGTAATGTTCTTAAAAAAAATGAAAAAAAAAACATTTAGAGAAATTTTTTTTTTTACTCACCTCTAAATGCCTCTTCCTAGGGGTCCCTCGTAGTCTGCCTCCTTCGGTGCCTGGGCTCCTGACGTCACTTCCCACGGTGCAGGAAGGGAGATCGCCTCTCCACCCTCCCTCTTGTCAATCATCTGGGACACGTGACCGGTCCCAGGATGATTGAGGGGCCAGTGACGGCGCGTGGCGCGGCTCGCTCATGCACAGTGGGTGCCCGGCTGTGAAGCCACAGCCCGGTGCCCACAGTTGAAATGCCGGCAGCGACGAGCGGACGGGGGGGGAAGAGCGGGGCTTTGATCCCCCGCATCGCTGGACCCAGGGACAGGTAAGTGTCCAATTAAAAGTCAGCAGCTGCAGTATTTGTAGCTGCTGACTTTTAATTGTTTTTTTTAAACCCCGCTTTAAGGTCAAATTACAAGCATCCCCTGCGCTAGGTGTTTCAGCTTTAGTGAAATATTTGCCAAGCATGCCTAGGGTTAAATGTTTCTTATTACAACTAGAATGGGACTAATCACATGGCTATAGCAGGCAGACCTACCTATTGTATATAATTCAAGAAGTCGCGCTAAAGAAATGAAAGTGGCAACAACCTAGTGCCTATAGCATCACAAAGGTAAATTCAATACAAATGGTTAAAAAAGATTTATACTAGTGTCTATAAACACCACAGTGAAATGAGAATAAATGTTAGATATATAAAAAACAAATGATGTTTACTATGCAAGAAAAAATAAAATTAATAAATAAAAAATAAATTGAATGGTTAAATGTGAACAGTAAAAATGTTTTCCAGAACACTAATGCCAAATGCAACAGTATATAGGAACTGTGCAAAGACAATAGACAAATACCCTGTGAAAAACGTAAATTATGCAGTGTAAAATTGAGAACAAACTTGTATAATCAACCAAAAGTCCATATCCAAAGGAACAATGATTAATAAAGTTCATGCATGTTATAAGAGACGTATGGATGGATATCCCCCAGTGCTGAGTGAATGTGGAAACAAAACTTGCTGTAGTGACTAAAAGGTGCGTGGGCAGACCTCCACCGTTCAAAAATGCTGACTCTTACCAGAAAAAGTTGGTCTCTGGAATAAAGAGACCTATAGGGCGGATGGCTGCGACCCCAGCCAGGGATCTGTACAGAAAACACTGGTTGTCATCCGAATCCCGGAACTCACTCCGTCAATCACATCAAAATGATTAGGTCCCCATAAAAAAGATAAAGGCTCCACATAACATAAAATCTACGGCTTTTTATTGAATAAAAGAGTAAAGGTTGCACTTACAAAATAGTTGTAAAAACAAGCATAACAGGAACGCCGGCCGGCTAGAGAACTCCCCGTGTCTTCCGGGTGTACAGATCGCGGTGTCGTCGGGACGTAGCTCCTCCTAACTAAGTAAGTTAGTTAGCTATGATAGTAGCAACTATGCATTAAAAATCAGCTGATGGAAACATGGGTTCCACGCCTGGGGAGTAACTACGAAATTTCCCCAGCCACACTTTGCTTTCTTTAGGTATAAGTTCATTGTTGGAATCTTGGGCCAAAGATCTAGAAAAGGTGCCTTAGTCTTTTGGAAAGCCCAATTAAATAATTTAAGGATAGTATCCATTTGGGCTTTAAAAGATTACTAAGGAACTAGTTGCTTCAGATTTTATGGAAAGTTTTGACAGCCAATTTTTTTGTAAACCAATGCACAACTACTGGAAGTTATCTAACTAATGGTGTGTTTGAATATTGATGAGATATAAGGTCTTTCTTTTTATTAAATATTTCTATATAAGTGCAGATTCACACTGCTGTGCTGTGAATTTGTTTAGTTTTTTTGTCCTGTGTGAGGTGCGATTTTACAGCGAATTTACAGCGATTTTGATGCGATTTAAACGCGAATTTCAGGAGTTGGACATAGCTGCGATTGATGTTCTAGCCAATGGAATCATAATGTACAAAAAAAAACGTGTTAACTTCCTGTGTACTTCCTGGTTTTTGTGGAGAGTAGTGTGGTGGAATTCGCACATACTGAACCAACAATGCGATTCCAGAACGATTTACATTGATGTCTATTGATACTAAATTCGCAACGCAGCGCTGTAAACTCGCACAAGACCCTTTTTTTATCGCATTTGTGAAGGAATCGCAACGCATGTATGTGAACGACTGTCATTGAAAACAATGACTTTATGGATGACATGCAAATTTAGAATGTTTTTGACGGATCACATTCGTTATAAACTCGCATCAGTGTGAACCGGCACTGAAAGTGTCTATGGGACTATGATATACATTTAGATTTCTTTATGATTACATTTGAAACACTTTTACATATTAAATGTACCAAAATCACAGTTTATTGCAATTTTTTAGCGTCATTTACTTTAGCTGAAACGATAATCAACCCTTTCTGTACAAATTTGTAACCCTAAAGTGGTTGTTAAAGTGATTGTAAAGCCTCGTTTAAAAAAAGAGAAACAAACATGTTATACTTACCTCCTTTGTGCAGTTGGTTTTGCACAGAGCAGCCTGGATCCTCCTCTTCTCAGGTCCCTCTTTGCTGCTCCTGGCCCCTTCCTCCTATCCAGTGCCCCCTACAGTCACCAGCTTCCTTTGGGGGCACTGGTGCCACGTCACAGCTCTGTGTGTCCATACAGACACGGAGCCCTGATCTAGCCCGCCCCCTTTCTCCCCTGATTGGCTGACTGAATTTGATTGGCACCACTGCTGTGTCTCAGCCAATCAGGAGGAGTGTCTCAGAGGGCTAAGATATTCGTGGACATCGCTGGGGAGAGTTGGGGCTCAGGTAATTAGGGTGGTGGCGGGGAGGCCGCTACACACAGAAGGTTTTTTTTATCTTAATGCATAGAATGCATTAAGATATAAAATCTTCTGCCTCTACAGCTCCTTTAAGGATATATATATATATATATATATATATATATATATATATATATATATATATATATATATATATATATATTTATTTTTTAAATAATAAACATGTTATATTTACCTGTTCTGTGCAGTGGTATTGCACAGTGCAGTTCCTTACCTCCTCTTCTGAAGTCCCCCACCAGTGCTGTCCCATCCTTCTCTTCTCCAAGTGCCCCCATAGCAAACCAGCTGCGTCGGCACTCATATGGGTGCGCTTCTGAGCTGGGCTGTGTGCACTTGGCCACACCTCCTGTTCCCTCCTCACAGGATTTGACAGACAGCTTCAGGAGCCAATGGCTCCCGCAGCTGCATCAGTCTCCTGTGAATGCAGGAAGAAAGGAGAAGTGCCGCTGCAGATGGGCACAGTGCTGGATCGAGAGAGGACTCAGGTAAATGTTTAGCGGTGGCTGGGTGACACTGTTATTGGAAGGTTTATTTTACCTTAATGCAGAGAATGCAATAAGGTAAAAAAAAAAAAAAAAAACAACTCTTGCCTTTAGAACCACTTTAAATAACAGTGTTCATTTTAATAATGATGTTTAATGACATGTCACACCCAGCAAATTACTTTACTTGATATTCTGGTAAAATTAAAGAGAACATATAATGGGTTAGATTTTAAGCTGATGTGTTATAGTTTTACAATGTTATATTTTTACAATTTTTGTTTAACAAAAAAACTTAAAGAACTTAAAATGTAATATAGGATACAACCATGAGGAAGGATTCTCAGAGCACTATAGGTTATTTAAATAAAGAACACATCAATATCCTGTTTGACCGAAACCTTAAATGGATATGGGAAAAGGGGAGGGGATGAATCACTGCTCTAACTTGTTTGTAAATTTCAGATCTAGTTATTAAGCTTAGTGAACAACAAGATTTTTTTCAGCAAGAGGAGAAGCTAGCAAACATGAAAAGTAACTCCACCTGATGGTTGAATATGCAAATACAAAACTATTCACATGTAACATTTCCAGCGAAAAAGAAAACGTGTTTGTACATTTTATTTTGTAGTATAAAATAATAATACAAATTTATATTACAAAGAGACAGATAAAAATAATCACATATTACCCTCCAGTTGTCAATCGAAAGCTCTTGTTAATGACCTCCCCAAGAACTAACGGGTCAGGGCTCATCATATTGCCTCTGAAAACCACTTATATGAAATCAAAGCTGAATTTTTAACAGAAAATATGATGAGTTCCATTGTACTTGTAAGGCAGAAATTATGCACAATATGAATATGAATGTACTGTAACATAACTGTCCCAACAGCAAACCACAAATTCCCTATTAACACTTTTAATAACTACAGTATATATCATTTATTAACCTAAGAACAATGGCCATAATGTATATATTATTACCTAATCCAGTGTTTCTCAATTCCAGTCCTCAAGGTGAACTCACAGGTCATGTTTTCAGAATTTCCCTCAGACGAAACGGCTGTGGTAATTACTAAGGTAGTGAAACTGATCAAATCACCTGTGCAAAATAATGCAAAGCCTGAAAACATGACCCGTTGGTGCGCCTTGAGGACTGGAATTGATTAACGCTGGCCTTATCCATTAATCGTTACTTTCAGGTGCCAGGTCTCCAAAAAACTGTCACCCCTTTATAAAAGGTGATTAAATAAAAAAATCAATCAAGAAGCTATTTTGCAAGCAACACACAAAGCACCATCCACATTATTAAATGCCTTTATGGTATGGGGTACCGTGACAAACAAACATAGAAGTATCATCCACACATGTGGCTCATGAATTGCGCAAGGGCCCATGTTGATGGCCTTTGGGCTTGTGTTGATGGCATCAGTTTGAGAGACTTCCGAGATCATTCAGAATTTATTGGCAGATGCATATGACTGCTTCAAGTGGGTTTTACTTCCTGTAGAATTCTATGTGACCAAAACCCATTGACACAGGCCCTGCAACAAGCGAGTCATATAAAACCTAATTTCTAGGCAAGCACTGTTATACTTGTTAGGGCTGACTTAGGAGTAGAGGCTGTTCACTTAGCAAAGTGAATGTTCACTTTGCAACATGTTGGGTGACTTTGTTTCTCTAAACAAGCTTAAGCTATGTTCACTTTGAATATCCAATCATGGGCAAAAAAATAAACAGGCTTTTTCCTTGCACATGATTTGATGATTAAAGTAAACATTGCTTAACTTCATTCATTAACCACTTACAGACCGCCCACCGTTGTTATACGTCGGTACTTTGAAGTGGTACTTTGAAGTAGCTGCTGCCATAACCTCGGTATCCTCTTCTTCAGCGGGCAGTCCACTTTCAGATAAAAGTGGTCTCTGCGGCGGATTTGCCGCAAGATCATTTTTATCGGCGGCCGGAGATGGCCCCCCCTCCCGCCGCGCTCCGGTACCCTCCGCCGTTTACCGGGCCGATGGGCGGCATGGGCGATCGGGTCCTTCTCGCTGTTAGGTATGGAGACGAGTGATGGGAAGATGACCCCCACCCGTCTCCATACCATTGCAGGGCGGAAGCGATGTCAAAACATCACTTCCACCCATAGCTCTTAAAGAGACTTTTTTTTTTTTTTTCAAATTACATTTTTTTTTTTTTATTGCATTTTAGTGTAAATATGAGATCTGAGGTCTTTTTGACCCCAGATCTCATATTTAAGAGGTCCTGTCATGATTTTTTCTATTACAAGGGATGTTTACATTCCTTATAATAGGAATAAAAGTGAAACAACTTTTTTTTTTAAAAGAACAGTGTAAACGAGCTCGCGTGCAGAAGCAAACACATACGTGAGCAGCGTCTGCATTTGAAAATGGTGTTCCAACCACACTTGTGAGGTATCGCAATCGTTAGAGCGAGAGCATTAATTCTTGCCCTAGACCTCCTCTGTAACTCAAAACATGTAATCTGTAGAATTTTTTAAATGTCGCCTATGGAGATTTTTAAGGGTAAAAGTTTGTTGCCATTCCACGAGCAGGCGCAATTTTGAAGCGTGACATGTTGGGTGTAAATTTACTCGGCATAACATTATCTTTCACAATATAAAAAAAAATTGGGCTAACTTTACTGTTGTCTTATTTTTTAATTTTAAAAAAAGTGTATTTTTTCCAAACAAAGTGCGTTTGTAAGACAGTGCACAAATACAGTGTGATAGAAAGTATTGCAACAAGCGCCATTTTATTCTCTCGGGTGTTAGAAAAAAAACATATAATGTTTGGGGGTTCTAAGTAATTTTCTAGCAAAAAAACCTGTTTTTAAAGCGGGGTTACACCCAAATTTTGAACAATATCTGTATGTATTCTCTTCCTTGCCTAAATGCTGACATGCCGTTTAAAAAAATTTAAATCGCCGTAATTACCTTTTATTTTTCTATTCTTCTTTGCACTTCCTGGTTCTCCTCCCGTGGGAGTAGGCGTGTTTCTAGCCTCTCCCAGACTCCTGGGAGCTAGTCTCAGGTTTCCCAGGATGCCACTGAGCATGTGCGGGAACGAGTGGAGAATGCTGGGAGCACAGCATTCACCACATCCAGGAAATAAATGCTTGTGGGCTTCAAATGCCCACAATGAAGATGGAAACCGCCTGCAGTGAATAATATAAGTTATTCTTTTTGACGAAATCTGACACAGGCGGACATATTACACACAATATGTGAATATGTAATGCTGAGAAGAAAAGTTTGTGAATGAACTCAAAAAAAAAAAAAACGATAGATAGGTGGACTCCCGCTTTAACTTGTAAACACCAAATCTCAAAAAGAGGCTCGGTCCTTAAGTGGTTAAGCTTAGTAAACAAACACCTTGCAAAGTGAGCATGCTTTATTCTTTTAGTAGCTTTAGTAGCTTGGTGAATATGGTGAAGCAGTGTTCACTTTAAATACACAATAGCCTATAAAGGGAAGTGGAAAAAAAGCAGAATTTTTATTTCCTTTTCTTTGAATTCCTGAAGTGACCCCAGTTTCTTCACTGTGTTCAATAAAGTAAAAAAAATACCAAGTTATTTCAATCTATACATTCCTATTAACCAGGGAAACATTTCCCAGTACATTTCCCAGTACATTTATTGCATATACATGTGCCCAAGCACTTACATTCTTAAATCTTTCCTGGGGCTGGCTCCAGATCCCTCTGCAAAACTTCTTTGAACATCCTGTCGGGGAGTGTGCACACTGAGTGTCATGTCACAAGGGACAGCACAGTCTGCAGTAGCTAATTTATTAGCTTTGAAGAGGGAGGAGGCAGGAGAACATAAGGACGGTATGTCCGGGGGGGTTTCAGGGAGGTGTATTTGTGTTGATGCACACAGTTCCAGGCTTTGAGCCTGCACGCAAGAGTGCTTCCATAGCACACTGCATGGGCAACTGAAAATCTGGGCTAGCACTGAGTGGGTAAGCTGAATCGGGAGAAAAAGACAATTTTAATACATCAAAAAGTATCATAGATTGTAAATCTCTTCATCAGCAGTAGAAACTGCTAAACAATTATCGTGTTAACATCACTTTAAGCTAAGTGAACATTTGTTTTGCAAAGTGCCTACTTCCTATTTTAAGTCACCAACATGTCTGAGGCTGAAGACCAAAAAATGTTTGGGTCTCATTGAAGACAAGAGGTGTGTAGGTGCACAGCCAGCAACCAAAAACCTCACACATACAACCCAATGACAGTGCCAAACAAACATCCAGGAGTCCAAAGTAATTTAATGATAAAATTGATTCATAGTAGCACGGAGCCAACATGTTTTGGAGGCCAAACACACTCCCCCTTCACCAGGGCTGGTGAAGGGGGAACATGTTTGGCCCCAAAAGACATGGACTATATTCTGCTATGAATCAATTTTATCATTAAATTACCTTGGACTCTTGGAAGTTTGTTTGATGTTTACCATCAAGTTGTATTTGTGTAGATCCTCAATTCTGGGTCCTTTCCCTTTCTCCTCACTGTGGTCCTCATCTTGTTAAACTGAAGCCATTGAGGCCAGTGACAATTTTAGTGACTGAATCCAGTGCCCTGTTCGTTCTTGTGTTTGAGCAACAAAGACACTTTTCCAGGGGAGATTTCCTTATTCCTTTTCATCTTTCATTCTTCATCCTTCATTCCTCATTCACAGTCACAAATACATTATATATATAAAGGGAAATGTCTTCAATGGGACAGATACTTGCCCCCACCCTTTCCCATTTCCATTTTCTAAGCCCTATGGGGCCACAAAGGCTTATTGGTTGCAGCACTGAGGGTCCTCAGGCCAATCCTGGCTAGGAAACTATCTGCATGGGTTTGTATGTTCTCCCTGTTTTTGCATAGATTTAGTTCCTGTCTAAACTGACCCTAGTTTGTGTGTGTATGCATTTAGGGTACAGTAGGGACCTTAGACTTTAAGCTCTTCGAAGGCAGGGACCTATGTGAATGTGCAGTATTCAAAAAGCTGCATAAATTGTTGGTGCTATATAGATCCTCATTGTTTTAATAGGCTACTGGGGGTAGAGAGAAGACATCGCTGTGTCTCTTCTACAGTGTACAACTGTGAAAGAGCAGGTGTTGTCATCAATCTGGCTGTGCTGTGTGCGGCAGGGCTGTTTAAATTTCAAAAATGGATGTACAGAAATATGAATATTTGGTCAGGCAAAACTGCTCATTTATATAATTTCAACAGTGGATTTAGCTGTTTAACTGGGGTTCTGCTTTAAGGAAGAGTGTGCGGAAGAGATGGGGATTTTTTTTAGGGAAAAGGGGAAGTAAGGTGCATAGGTAGGTAGGAGGAGGCCCCAGACAGGGAAGAGTGTGTGTGCATGAGAAAGGGGAGAAGGCACAAAGGATAGTGAAGGGAGGCAATGTGAAAATGTTTGAAGAATGTGTTAGAAAGGGGTGCACAGGATAGGGAAAACAAATAAGTATGCGGAAGGGAAAAGACAGTATAGGGAAACTAGTGATGAAGGGCACATTGGGATGAGGTAAGCACATGGCAATGAAGGGTGGTGCAGGGTAAAAACAGTACCTTAGAACAGTTTCTGTTAGAGAAGCAGTTCACAGACATACAATGTACATATAATTTTAACACCAGAAAATGTCTGTTTGGTGTGTGGTCCGTGTTAGTCATGCAATAAAACTAAAATAAAACTTTTTGTCTAAAAAAATTAAAGAACCGTAAGCCTTTCAAAGCACAAAATCCCATCTTCTCCTAGATTAACAGCAAGCTGGAAGGCTTGAATTTGACATGGTCAAAATGTATTGATGACTTACAAAATACATTTGTAATTTTTAATGACTATATTTAGTGTTGGAATTTTTGTTGCTAGCTACATTTGTTTTTCAGAAGTTTCTACACCTGTAGTGATCAAAATGTGGCCCAGGAGCTGCATGCAGCCCTTTGGCATTTTTTTTGTGCAGCCCTTGGGGCCCCTGGAGATACGAATCTTTGTTTTCCTATTGCCATGTTATAGCAGTGATTTCTACAAGTAGCAGCCTCATGTCATATATCTCCAGTTTATTACTGTCTCCTGAAGCATATCCCCAGTTTCCAACAAGTCCCATAGCATGTTCACATTCTCTGACAGTCTCTTGCAGCATGTCTGCAGTCTCTGACCATCACTTGTATCATGCCCAACGTATTTGACTATATCCCACTGTTCATCTGCTATCTATGTTAATGAATATTCACTGAATTTTATGTGCAGTCCTTTGGTGATGGTGGTCGGGGCTGCAATTGAGCCCCCCCCCCCCATATTGTGAAAGTTGCCCACCACTGTTCTACACGTATCATAAGTCCTAAAGTCAAAGGACTACTAATGATGAGAAAACCTCTCTCGTTCCACATTTGGAAGTCTCAACTGTCTCAGCAGTCTCAGTCTCAGCCTATGAAACTGAGGTCACATAAATTAGCTGGAGGAGTTTTCAGTACCTTTAAATGCATATATATGATTCCCTCCTGTAATATGTACTCTGGCTGACAGCAGTCAAGGAAATTCTCCAGGAAGAAGTCTGGGTCTGCAGACGGAAGGCAGTCAGAGCGGCTCCTGCTTTATGATTGCTGCTACAGCTAGTTAAAGTGATCATTCAGTTGTTGTTTTTTTCACACTACTGCAAGTAACAATGTTGTACCAATTGTCACTGGAGATCTGTTTTGTGAGCTCATCATGGCAGGAACTGCAGCAAACCTGTACAGCCAACAAACATATTTTCTTTTAATAATTATTCCTTTTTTTTCATCTGCCATGTTAACTCTAATTAGACATAAACAACTCATTCTATTGCTCCCTTAATATTTTTTTTTACTGATCTTATATAGTGTTTTGCTTTTTTTATTTATGATTTTACTTGTTTTATAATTAAAAACACCATATATAATTTGTTTAAAATGTACAAATGGTATCACTTCAGAACTGCAAGTAGTAGATATGCAAATGTCCAATCAATAGGCGCATACTGTGAGTCGAGTTTAAAAATAACCGTGGTCCCCTAGGGGTACACAGCCATCAGGGCTGAAGTGGGAAAGATTGTGTCACCACTGTGGCTTGTCAGTGAATTAAGGGGTGATTCACATCTAGATCTTAAATGCCAATAATGTACAGTCTTTGGCATATTTTACATAAATCGACAGGCATTATTACGGGCAAGATCAAAGAACAGATATTACTAAATGGGTACCTACTGTATAGTGAATATTGAGTTGAACTGAATTCAGTTGAAAAATATTGCTACTAAGCTAAAGATAGAAAATACACATCATTTATTTCTGTTACCATTTTATTTTTAATTTTCCATGATCAGTGAGCATATGAGACAATGAGACTACTGCCTCTTGGCAGTCATTGAAACCTCTTGCCAGTCATTAAAGCAAAACTCAAGGTTTAGTTAATTTATCCTAGCATGGTTGTAAACAGCTTTATGTTATTATATGCCTACATACACTTCAAACTTTCAATCATGTACTGGGAAATTTAGAAAAACAGAGCTTCTTTATGCAAATAAATGTTTGAAGTGGACACTTTGATTTAATGCCATCTGCAAATTAAACAAATGAACCAAGTGAAAATGTAAAGCTGTGTAATCCCCCACTTGGTGACAAGACAATTCAAGTATATCATGGAATTCAGATAAGATATAATGCACGAAACATCCTTAATATACAAGTGTCCATGAACAAAATTCCCAACGATGTGTATAAGGTAAAGAATGTCCTTAATAGAAATATACATAAAAAATAGTCCAGTCCTTTTGATATTCATGTAAAGCGATGACTAAACTCATCAAAACTGTGTTCATTTAGCATCTGGGAGATGCTCCACTTGTGAGATTAAAACACCCCAGAAAGTATGACCTCTAAACCATAGGTAGGTTATAACAAGCCGCTTATACTGTATATACTACCAATTATGAAGCCAAGCAAAAGCTTCACACGCTGTATGTAAGCACATGAATGGTTCTCCTTTATAAGCTTCTGTTCCCCACCAAACATCAAACACTTAAACAAGGCAGAAACTTGCATAGTATAATGCCACTTTAACAGAAAACGCTTAGCTCCATATAACATAGACTCACATTTTGGGAATGCATATGCTGCACTAAACCTCAACCAGCATGAAATAACTGCTGCTATCCACAAAGTATGGTGCCCACAATTCTTCCTAGTCAAACACGTGAGCAGGGGGTTGGGTTTCGTCCTCTAGAGGGCATGTCAGAAACCACAAGCCATTTAAGTAATTCCTCACATTTTGGTTCCAAAGCATTTAACTTCCTCATGCCAGGAGCCAAAAGACACTGTGAGACTCCTTCAGATTCTATCTATCCTTTAGTGTTTCAGGATGGGGATGTAAAATTTGTCCCACTCCTCGCCAGTCTCCCATGTCCTCCCTGGACAGGTAACACTTGATCAGCACGGTATTCTGTACTCTGAATTAATTTCGATATATAGGCTCACATCGCAGGAAGTCGCCCTTTTATGATTACTGCAAGGCCTTGCTCTCGTGACTCTCTAGGCCAGGTCCATAGGCTGACCCTGCGCCACAGCAGGTTCCAATATGGATGCCAAGCTGCAAATTGAAGGACATGAAGCGCACTTGTCCTCTCACCGAACAGGGCCATTGTCACCAGCTAGACACATGCAATTCATTTTGCTCCGAATCTAAATTCGGACAAATCTTTGGTTATTCAGAGATTCGGATGTATCCGAATTTCTGAATAACAATGGTAACGAATTTCGTTAAAATTAATTTTGCTTATTTGTTTTTTGACAAATTCTAAATTTTCAGAGCAATTCGAATTCGTATCAGTCAAAAATTTATAGACCAATCTTAATTCTGTGTGAAGAATAGCTGGTTGTTAAGGAGCGGGCTGGGAAGTCGGCTGCTGCGTCCTTAACAACCAATGACTCATCTGCTGTCAATGGGTTTCCCCACTGACAGCTGAATGTAAACTACAGAATGCCGGCAATGAAAAATAAAGAAAAAAAACAGAGTGGGGTTTCCCATGCCAATTTTTTTTTTTTTTAAACAACGTGCGCTCCCCAAAGTCCTTACTAGACCATTATCTGAGCATGCAGCCCGGCAGGTCAGGAAAGGGGGGGAGGGCGAGCGAGCGCTCCCACCTCCTGAACCATACCAGGCCACATTCCCTCAACATGGGGGGGGGGTGCTTTGGGGTAGGGGGGCTCCCCCCAACGCACCTTGCCCCCATATTGACAAGGACAAGGGCCTCTTCCCCACAACCATGCCAGTTGTTGTGGGGGTCTGCAGAGGGGGTGCTTATCGGAATCTGGAAGCCCCCTTTAACAAGGATCCTGCCCCCCATGTGAAAGTCTACTCATTCACCAAAAAAAGTGTCAAAAAAAAAAGGAAGAGACAGTTTTTGACAACTCCTTTATTAACCACTTGCCGACTAGCTCGCGCCGATATACATTGGCAGAATGTGCAAACTGACGTACCTGTACGTCAGTCTGCAAAAGCAGGATAGCGGGCGTGCACGTGTGGCTGGAACATGCCCGTGGGTCCTGCAGGCTCGATGACCGTTGACGGTCCGTGATCACAGTGAGGAGAGGCAGAACGAGGAAATGCCTATATAAACAAGTCATTTCCCTGTCCTGCCTAGTGATATGACAGGGATCTACTGTTCCCTGTCATCGGGAACAGTGATCTCTGTCATGTCAGTGGTAGCCCATCCCCCTACAGTTAGAACATGCTGCGGGAACTGCCGCACCCATCAAAGGCTCCTGCCGTCTGACAGTTCTTAAATAGCTAAGGGACAGGGTTACCTGGTGATATCATTGGATGACACTGTCCCTTAGTTATTTAAGAACTGTCAGATGGCGGAGCTGTCAGCCAGTGGGAGCCTTCGTTGACATAGCATTTACTTTGGGGGACATTGTTTTTGTTTTGTTTTTTTTAAATAAAGCAATTGTCAAAAATTCTCTCTGCTTCGATTTATTTTTAACACTTTTTTGAGTAAACAAATGTAAATAAAGTGTAGCGCTATGTGTAAAAAAACATAAAAATTGAATTCAAGCTATCTTACGATAGTAAGGTAAATAAAAAATATTATAGAAAATTGAATGACATGTGACCTGGAAAAGAAATAGCATACAAAGCATAATAACAATACACCTGTGAATAGTGAAAAAACCAGACCAAAAAATTCATATATATATATATAAAAAATCCGTGAATGAAGTCCAAATATGTTAATAAAAAGTGTTCTTGAAAAAAGTGATTTTAAAATCAAAAACCACCACCAACAGTCTCTGAGGATTAGCTGATGAAGACAACAACGGAGTGTCACTGATGGATGAAACGATAAAGCACCAAATCCAATGTGACATCTAAGTGTGTGCCAAAGCCATCACCATAACATCTGTGGAGGCTTACCAGAAATGGAGGACTTGAAAAAGACATATGCCTTACAAGTCACAAAAAGCTTGTATAGCCGCCAAGGCTAGCAGGACAAACATCGGATATCCACAACTTCAATTGAGGAGGAAAGGGGGTCTGTCAGCAGCCTCAATCGTCCCGACGTGTAAACAGGCCAACCGGATGTTTATTTGGAACCATGAGAGAAAGAAGACTCACATGGCATAATATCGTTTTTAAAAGGCATACATTTATTAAAAGTAATAAAAAAGGAACACTCACATGGTATAAAGATGTAACAGCTTAAATGGTATCAGAAGCGGTGATCATAGGAGGTCCACCCAACATGTTTCGGCTCATTAGCCTTCATCTGGGGTGTGGACCCCCCTATTTCACCGCAATTTAAACAAGAAATGACCCCCACTGGGAGTGTCACAACCCAGGAAGTGACCAACTGACATCATTTCCGGTTCTCAAATGAATAAATATAAACTTTATTATTTAGTAAAATGTACAAGAATGCGGTATTCACGCCGCTGTTCTGAAATGTCAAAGTTGAAAAATAAAGTATAAAAGTAAAAACGTGAAAATAGGCTTGAATTAGTGCTAATATTATGGCCGGCCGATCCGGAAATGCTCAGGATAAAAATCCAAGCCTCCTTCTCGGCACGGCCAAATTACATTGGCCGGAGCGTCGTCACGCTCCGCCCTCTTTGTTCGGCCAAGTGTAGGAGGTGTGTGTAGTAGCGGAAGTCATAAAGGAAGTCCGCCACCGCACCACGCCTCGTTTTGAAAAATAGATCACATGGGTCAGAGCACCATGACACCCCGCCCCCTTATCTCGCGTTACTCACACTAGTAAAGAGTGTGGCTAACCACACCCACCCAAATCGCCGCCCCCACCGTTGGGGTCACGCCAGGTCCCCCGCCCTCGGCGGCACACAATCTTCATAGAGGGCAGCGATTGGATGGAAAAAGCAGGAAATGAGTCACTGCGCCCCGGCAATAAATGCCAGTGTCAGCAAAGGTGATGAAAAGGAAAAATGTTTATTAAACCTATGCCATAAGTTAAAAATTTTATTAATTAAAAGGAATCCGGAAATATTACTAAAATTTAAATATGACTTAACATGAACCGAGTACTACATATTAGTGACACTACCAATGAGGGGCACCCCACGTAGCTTATGCATTCTAACACATACAGAAAAACTAACAGTAAAGACCTATATATAAGAAAACATTAGTCAGATGGAAACTAAATTCAAAAATTGGTCGAGGGGTTGATATCTTAACCAACACTGACAAGTATCCGTTAAAAATATTATTTACTAACCCCACAGGATACAAATAAAATAAAAATAAATTAATTGTATGAACTAAGTAAAATAGATGGAATAAAGTGAAATAGATGGAATGAACCAAAATGATCACAAGTACGACTATGATTGATTGATAAATGAATTGATGTCCCACTCCACGTTGATACCCTGCGGGAAGTGGGAACCCAATTCGTATATCCAGTAGGTCTCCAACCTGGAGACCCCCCTAAGTGTTGACCCCCCCCGCCAAGGGGCCACATACCTATCGATAATAAGAAACTGTGTACCCTCCGGGTTTCGGTCGTGGGACTCCCTGTAATGACGGGGCACAGTGTGTTTGGTGCTACCTGCCTTAATGAGATTAATATGCTCAGACACTCGCGTGGTAAAGGACCTGATCGTGCGTCCTACATACTGTTTGCCACAGGGGCAAGTCAAAAGATAGACCACCCCCGTAGTGGCACATGTACAAAATTGTTTTATTTTGTAGGTACGACCGTTTACCGTAGAGGAAAAAGTGTAACTGGCATATCTTCCGTTAGTATTATATTGGCAAACTAGACACTTTTTACAGGGATGGTATCCAATCAAATTATGAAAGAAAGAAGGTTTAGTTGGAGGATTTACCACATTGGGTGCCAACTTATTGCGGAGGGATGGGGCTCCTCTAAAGACTAGCTTCGGAGTATCAGGTAGTCTGGGGCCCAAGATCTTATCGGTTTTCAAAACATCCCAATGATGTTCAAAGATTCTTCTGATGTGTTTATGTTGAATGGAAAAGGATGTCATGAAAGACCATCTAAAGTCCTCATTAGCTTGCTTGGGTTTATCCTCCAAAAGTAATTGACGATCTAATGAGCTGGCATTATCGATTTCCTTATCCAGATCCAAAGGCTTATATCCCTTTTCTAAGAATCTACTCTTCAGAGATGCTGCTTGGATTTTAAAAGTGTTGAGATCACTACAGTTCCTCCGTAATCGCAGGAACTGGCTCTTAGGGACTGATCTGATCCAAGAGGCATGGTGACAGCTATCGGTAGGGATAAATCCATTCCGATCGGTGGACTTAAAGTGTGTACTGAACACAAATTGGCCTTCCCTTCTATCTATGACCAAGTCCAAAAAGTGAACCGAGGTTGTGCTAGCCTCGAAGGACAAAACAATATTCCTATTGTTAGCATTAAGACGCGAGAAGAAGGTGGTTAAATCGTCATGGCTCCCAGTCCATAGGAGGAGGATGTCGTCTATGTACCGCGCCCACAACAAAAGGTGTGGGCATTGCATGGCATAGACGACATCCTCCTCCCACTTGGCCATAAATAAATTGGCCAGACTGGGAGCAAACTTTGCTCCCATCGCGACGCCCCTGTGTTGACGGTAGAATCTCCCATCGAACCAGAAATAGTTATGTTGAGTTGCGAACTCAATTAACTCGATGATATAATCCACCTGAGGTGGAGCGAGGGAAGCATCTCTGTCAAGAAAACTCTTAACTGCATCGATACCTCTACCTTGCGGAATGCAAGTGTAGAGAGAGGCAACGTCCGCAGTTGCCATGATTAAATCACCGGAATGGGAGACCTTGGAAAGCAGATTGATCACGTCCTTGGTGTCCTTTAAATAAGATGGCATTTTGACAACTGATGGTTGAAGGAAGTAATCAATGTACTTCCCAATTTTAGAGGTGACAGAGTCTATACCGCTAATTATTGGTCGACCGGGAGGGTGCAGGGGGTCCTTATGCACTTTTGGCAGATAGTACATGACAGGTATACGCGGGGCCAATGGGACCAAAAATGATCTCTCCTTCTTATTAAGAATATAAGAATCGTATCCTTTGGAAACCAAACCTTGTAGTTCTTTTTTATATTTATGCGTGGGGTTACTGGGAAGTTCAACATATGTTTCCTGATCACCAAGGATGTGATACATTTCTTGGACATAATCCGATTTGTTCAGCAGAACTATGCCACCCCCCTTATCGGCGGGTCGAATGACTAGATTTTTATTGTCACATAGAGTGGCAAGGCCTGCTGAAGGTAAAGGGTTATGATATTTATGTTTCAGAGGGACATTGGTAAGGTCCTTCAACACAAGTTCCTTAAATAAGTTTATAGCTGGTGGAAGTTGCGTAGGAGGGCTGAAAAGAGAGGGGTTAGATAAACCCGAATGTACTGTGCCAGACGTTGCCGCTCTGGCCAAATTCCTGGAAGGGTTAGAAATAATATATCTCTGGACATGGATCTTCCTAATAAACCTTTGAATATCAATAAAAGTATCGAACTTGTTTAATTTACAAGGAGGGGCAAATTTAAGACCTTTGTTTAAAATAGTTTTCTCTTCATTGGTGAGGATAGTGTTACTGAGGTTAAAAACCCCTTGACATGTTAGGTCCTTTGCCTTTTTTCGTTTCTGAATCCTCCTCCCTCCTCTGGACCCCCTCTTGTTTCCGGACCTCTTTTTTTGTTTAAATGGTCCTCGTGAAAACCCCGAGGGGTCCGTGGTCCAGAATAGGGTTGTTTATAGGGAGATGGACCATATCCAACTTTAGGAAATGGATAGATGTTTTCATTGTGGTGTTCCTGCAAAGGGGAATATCTATTGTATGTTGACACAGGAGGGTGCCTATACTGAGGTGGATGTTGATATGGGGAGTGATGGGAATACTCGTAACTGCGACCCGGAGAGCCCCTGTAATAGGAGCTGTCCTGTTCATAATATCGACGTTCATCATACCCACGGTGATCACCCCTGTTTCCACCTCTACCTCTACTCCTAGAGTAATGGCCCCTGCCTCTTGATTGTTTACTCGGGGAATACATACTAGGATGTCGGCTCCTACGTGAGGAGGGGCCCGCATCGTGAGTCTGATCTTTATTGGCAAGAAGTTTTGGGCGGACAGAGGGCTCCCTGGGGGGAACTGCTATATTAGTATTCAAAGAGTTAGTATCCATTGGAACCTCTGAAATAGGTGTTGTGATGGATTTCTGCCACCCAAACACTTTACCCGCCTTGTAATCGCCGATATCTCGGGAATATTTTTTATGTTTTTTAATTCTTTGCTCTTTGTCTTCCTTTACAAGATGAGCTTGCAAATTGGATGACAACGTATTATATTCCACTGAGTTTTTAAATGAAAGTAATTTATCTTTCAGTTCCTTGATTTCTCGATCCAAGTCAATGAGCCGAGTACGTTTCCTCGAGATGAGAAAATCAAGGAACTTGATACCAGCATCATTAAAATACTTGAACCAAGTGTCAAGTTCAGATTCACCCTGTTGAGGGTGGATATCCCATCGAAGACTTCGTGGGATCATGCCTTCTACCACATATTGTTCTAGAAAGACAAGATCCCACTGAAGATGGAGTTCAGAAGTCATAATATTTTTTAACCTTAAAAATAGTCCACCTATCTCAGTGTCATTGGAGGTGGCTACAAAAACACCCTCAGTGTTTACAACTCTGGATGCACGGTAGTCAAATATATCCATATTGAAATGAATATGAACTGCAGCTATACTAGATGTCTAATAGATACTGGAAATGGATGAGGAGTGAGTACAGCGCTGCTCCGATAATGTTAAGAGAGATAATTGCACAATAAGCAGCTAACACGCCTCTGAGACACAGAAGTAAAAAATCAACAAATGTAAATAAAGTGTAGCGCTATGTGTAAAAAAACATAAAAATTGAATTCAAGCTATCTTACGATAGTAAGGTAAATAAAAAATATTATAGAAAATTGAATGACATGTGACCTGGAAAAGAAATAGCATACAAAGCATAATAACAATACACCTGTGAATAGTGAAAAAACCAGACCAAAAAATTCATATATATATATATAAAAAATCCGTGAATGAAGTCCAAATATGTTAATAAAAAGTGTTCTTGAAAAAAGTGATTTTAAAATCAAAAACCACCACCAACAGTCTCTGAGGATTAGCTGATGAAGACAACAACGGAGTGTCACTGATGGATGAAACGATAAAGCACCAAATCCAATGTGACATCTAAGTGTGTGCCAAAGCCATCACCATAACATCTGTGGAGGCTTACCAGAAATGGAGGACTTGAAAAAGACATATGCCTTACAAGTCACAAAAAGCTTGTATAGCCGCCAAGGCTAGCAGGACAAACATCGGATATCCACAACTTCAATTGAGGAGGAAAGGGGGTCTGTCAGCAGCCTCAATCGTCCCGACGTGTAAACAGGCCAACCGGATGTTTATTTGGAACCATGAGAGAAAGAAGACTCACATGGCATAATATCGTTTTTAAAAGGCATACATTTATTAAAAGTAATAAAAAAGGAACACTCACATGGTATAAAGATGTAACAGCTTAAATGGTATCAGAAGCGGTGATCATAGGAGGTCCACCCAACATGTTTCGGCTCATTAGCCTTCATCTGGGGTGTGGACCCCCCTATTTCACCGCAATTTAAACAAGAAATGACCCCCACTGGGAGTGTCACAACCCAGGAAGTGACCAACTGACATCATTTCCGGTTCTCAAATGAATAAATATAAACTTTATTATTTAGTAAAATGTACAAGAATGCGGTATTCACGCCGCTGTTCTGAAATGTCAAAGTTGAAAAATAAAGTATAAAAGTAAAAACGTGAAAATAGGCTTGAATTAGTGCTAATATTATGGCCGGCCGATCCGGAAATGCTCAGGATAAAAATCCAAGCCTCCTTCTCGGCACGGCCAAATTACATTGGCCGGAGCGTCGTCACGCTCCGCCCTCTTTGTTCGGCCAAGTGTAGGAGGTGTGTGTAGTAGCGGAAGTCATAAAGGAAGTCCGCCACCGCACCACGCCTCGTTTTGAAAAATAGATCACATGGGTCAGAGCACCATGACACCCCGCCCCCTTATCTCGCGTTACTCACACTAGTAAAGAGTGTGGCTAACCACACCCACCCAAATCGCCGCCCCCACCGTTGGGGTCACGCCAGGTCCCCCGCCCTCGGCGGCACACAATCTTCATAGAGGGCAGCGATTGGATGGAAAAAGCAGGAAATGAGTCACTGCGCCCCGGCAATAAATGCCAGTGTCAGCAAAGGTGATGAAAAGGAAAAATGTTTATTAAACCTATGCCATAAGTTAAAAATTTTATTAATTAAAAGGAATCCGGAAATATTACTAAAATTTAAATATGACTTAACATGAACCGAGTACTACATATTAGTGACACTACCAATGAGGGGCACCCCACGTAGCTTATGCATTCTAACACATACAGAAAAACTAACAGTAAAGACCTATATATAAGAAAACATTAGTCAGATGGAAACTAAATTCAAAAATTGGTCGAGGGGTTGATATCTTAACCAACACTGACAAGTATCCGTTAAAAATATTATTTACTAACCCCACAGGATACAAATAAAATAAAAATAAATTAATTGTATGAACTAAGTAAAATAGATGGAATAAAGTGAAATAGATGGAATGAACCAAAATGATCACAAGTACGACTATGATTGATTGATAAATGAATTGATGTCCCACTCCACGTTGATACCCTGCGGGAAGTGGGAACCCAATTCGTATATCCAGTAGGTCTCCAACCTGGAGACCCCCCTAAGTGTTGACCCCCCCCGCCAAGGGGCCACATACCTATCGATAATAAGAAACTGTGTACCCTCCGGGTTTCGGTCGTGGGACTCCCTGTAATGACGGGGCACAGTGTGTTTGGTGCTACCTGCCTTAATGAGATTAATATGCTCAGACACTCGCGTGGTAAAGGACCTGATCGTGCGTCCTACATACTGTTTGCCACAGGGGCAAGTCAAAAGATAGACCACCCCCGTAGTGGCACATGTACAAAATTGTTTTATTTTGTAGGTACGACCGTTTACCGTAGAGGAAAAAGTGTAACTGGCATATCTTCCGTTAGTATTATATTGGCAAACTAGACACTTTTTACAGGGATGGTATCCAATCAAATTATGAAAGAAAGAAGGTTTAGTTGGAGGATTTACCACATTGGGTGCCAACTTATTGCGGAGGGATGGGGCTCCTCTAAAGACTAGCTTCGGAGTATCAGGTAGTCTGGGGCCCAAGATCTTATCGGTTTTCAAAACATCCCAATGATGTTCAAAGATTCTTCTGATGTGTTTATGTTGAATGGAAAAGGATGTCATGAAAGACCATCTAAAGTCCTCATTAGCTTGCTTGGGTTTATCCTCCAAAAGTAATTGACGATCTAATGAGCTGGCATTATCGATTTCCTTATCCAGATCCAAAGGCTTATATCCCTTTTCTAAGAATCTACTCTTCAGAGATGCTGCTTGGATTTTAAAAGTGTTGAGATCACTACAGTTCCTCCGTAATCGCAGGAACTGGCTCTTAGGAACTGATCTGATCCAAGAGGCATGGTGACAGCTATCGGTAGGGATAAATCCATTCCGATCGGTGGACTTAAAGTGTGTACTGAACACAAATTGGCCTTCCCTTCTATCTATGACCAAGTCCAAAAAGTGAACCGAGGTTGTGCTAGCCTCGAAGGACAAAACAATATTCCTATTGTTAGCATTAAGACGCGAGAAGAAGGTGGTTAAATCGTCATGGCTCCCAGTCCATAGGAGGAGGATGTCGTCTATGTACCGCGCCCACAACAAAAGGTGTGGGCATTGCATGGCATAGACGACATCCTCCTCCCACTTGGCCATAAATAAATTGGCCAGACTGGGAGCAAACTTTGCTCCCATCGCGACGCCCCTGTGTTGACGGTAGAATCTCCCATCGAACCAGAAATAGTTATGTTGAGTTGCGAACTCAATTAACTCGATGATATAACCTTTTGTTGTGGGCGCGGTACATAGACGACATCCTCCTCCTATGGACTGGGAGCCATGACGATTTAACCACCTTCTTCTCGCGTCTTAATGCTAACAATAGGAATATTGTTTTGTCCTTCGAGGCTAGCACAACCTCGGTTCACTTTTTGGACTTGGTCATAGATAGAAGGGAAGGCCAATTTGTGTTCAGTACACACTTTAAGTCCACCGATCGGAATGGATTTATCCCTACCGATAGCTGTCACCATGCCTCTTGGATCAGATCAGTCCCTAAGAGCCAGTTCCTGCGATTACGGAGGAACTGTAGTGATCTCAACACTTTTAAAATCCAAGCAGCATCTCTGAAGAGTAGATTCTTAGAAAAGGGATATAAGCCTTTGGATCTGGATAAGGAAATCGATAATGCCAGCTCATTAGATCGTCAATTACTTTTGGAGGATAAACCCAAGCAAGCTAATGAGGACTTTAGATGGTCTTTCATGACATCCTTTTCCATTCAACATAAACACATCAGAAGAATCTTTGAACATCATTGGGATGTTTTGAAAACCGATAAGATCTTGGGCCCCAGACTACCTGATACTCCGAAGCTAGTCTTTAGAGGAGCCCCATCCCTCCGCAATAAGTTGGCACCCAATGTGGTAAATCCTCCAACTAAACCTTCTTTCTTTCATAATTTGATTGGATACCATCCCTGTAAAAAGTGTCTAGTTTGCCAATATAATACTAACGGAAGATATGCCAGTTACACTTTTTCCTCTACGGTAAACGGTCGTACCTACAAAATAAAACAATTTTGTACATGTGCCACTACGGGGGTGGTCTATCTTTTGACTTGCCCCTGTGGCAAACAGTATGTAGGACGCACGATCAGGTCCTTTACCACGCGAGTGTCTGAGCATATTAATCTCATTAAGGCAGGTAGCACCAAACACACTGTGCCCCGTCATTACAGGGAGTCCCACGACCGAAACCCGGAGGGTACACAGTTTCTTATTATCGATAGGTATGTGGCCCCTTGGCGGGGGGGGTCAACACTTAGGGGGGTCTCCAGGTTGGAGACCTACTGGATATACGAATTGGGTTCCCACTTCCCGCAGGGTATCAACGTGGAGTGGGACATCAATTCATTTATCAATCAATCATAGTCGTACTTGTGATCATTTTGGTTCATTCCATCTATTTCACTTTATTCCATCTATTTTACTTAGTTCATACAATTAATTTATTTTTATTTTATTTGTATCCTGTGGGGTTAGTAAATAATATTTTTAACGGATACTTGTCAGTGTTGGTTAAGATATCAACCCCTCGACCAATTTTTGAATTTAGTTTCCATCTGACTAATGTTTTCTTATATATAGGTCTTTACTGTTAGTTTTTCTGTATGTGTTAGAATGCATAAGCTACGTGGGGTGCCCCTCATTGGTAGTGTCACTAATATGTAGTACTCGGTTCATGTTAAGTCATATTTAAATTTTAGTAATATTTCCGGATTCCTTTTAATTAATAAAATTTTTAACTTATGGCATAGGTTTAATAAACATTTTTCCTTTTCATCACCTTTGCTGACACTGGCATTTATTGCCGGGGCGCAGTGACTCATTTCCTGCTTTTTCCATCCAATCGCTGCCCTCTATGAAGATTGTGTGCCGCCGAGGGCGGGGGACCTGGCGTGACCCCAACGGTGGGGGCGGCGATTTGGGTGGGTGTGGTTAGCCACACTCTTTACTAGTGTGAGTAACGCGAGATAAGGGGGCGGGGTGTCATGGTGCTCTGACCCATGTGATCTATTTTTCAAAACGAGGCGTGGTGCGGTGGCGGACTTCCTTTATGACTTCCGCTACTACACACACCTCCTACACTTGGCCGAACAAAGAGGGCGGAGCGTGACGACGCTCCGGCCAATGTAATTTGGCCGTGCCGAGAAGGAGGCTTGGATTTTTATCCTGAGCATTTCCGGATCGGCCGGCCATAATATTAGCACTAATTCAAGCCTATTTTCACGTTTTTACTTTTATACTTTATTTTTCAACTTTGACATTTCAGAACAGCGGCGTGAATACCGCATTCTTGTACATTTTACTAAATAATAAAGTTTATATTTATTCATTTGAGAACCGGAAATGATGTCAGTTGGTCACTTCCTGGGTTGTGACACTCCCAGTGGGGGTCATTTCTTGTTTAAATTGCGGTGAAATAGGGGGGTCCACACCCCAGATGAAGGCTAATGAGCCGAAACATGTTGGGTGGACCTCCTATGATCACCGCTTCTGATACCATTTAAGCTGTTACATCTTTATACCATGTGAGTGTTCCTTTTTTATTACTTTTAATAAATGTATGCCTTTTAAAAACGATATTATGCCATGTGAGTCTTCTTTCTCTCATGGTTCCAAATAAACATCCGGTTGGCCTGTTTACACGTCGGGACGATTGAGGCTGCTGACAGACCCCCTTTCCTCCTCAATTGAAGTTGTGGATATCCGATGTTTGTCCTGCTAGCCTTGGCGGCTATACAAGCTTTTTGTGACTTGTAAGGCATATGTCTTTTTCAAGTCCTCCATTTCTGGTAAGCCTCCACAGATGTTATGGTGATGGCTTTGGCACACACTTAGATGTCACATTGGATTTGGTGCTTTATCGTTTCATCCATCAGTGACACTCCGTTGTTGTCTTCATCAGCTAATCCTCAGAGACTGTTGGTGGTGGTTTTTGATTTTAAAATCACTTTTTTCAAGAACACTTTTTATTAACATATTTGGACTTCATTCACGGATTTTTTATATATATATATATGAATTTTTTGGTCTGGTTTTTTCACTATTCACAGGTGTATTGTTATTATGCTTTGTATGCTATTTCTTTTCCAGGTCACATGTCATTCAATTTTCTATAATATTTTTTATTTACCTTACTATCGTAAGATAGCTTGAATTCAATTTTTATGTTTTTTTACACATAGCGCTACACTTTATTTACATTTGTTGATTTTTTACTTCTGTGTCTCAGAGGCGTGTTAGCTGCTTATTGTGCAATTATCTCTCTTAACATTATCGGAGCAGCGCTGTACTCACTCCTCATCCATTTCCAGTATCTATTAGACATCTAGTATAGCTGCAGTTCATATTCATTTCAATATGGATATATTTGACTACCGTGCATCCAGAGTTGTAAACACTGAGGGTGTTTTTGTAGCCACCTCCAATGACACTGAGATAGGTGGACTATTTTTAAGGTTAAAAAATATTATGACTTCTGAACTCCATCTTCAGTGGGATCTTGTCTTTCTAGAACAATATGTGGTAGAAGGCATGATCCCACGAAGTCTTCGATGGGATATCCACCCTCAACAGGGTGAATCTGAACTTGACACTTGGTTCAAGTATTTTAATGATGCTGGTATCAAGTTCCTTGATTTTCTCATCTCGAGGAAACGTACTCGGCTCATTGACTTGGATCGAGAAATCAAGGAACTGAAAGATAAATTACTTTCATTTAAAAACTCAGTGGAATATAATACGTTGTCATCCAATTTGCAAGCTCATCTTGTAAAGGAAGACAAAGAGCAAAGAATTAAAAAACATAAAAAATATTCCCGAGATATCGGCGATTACAAGGCGGGTAAAGTGTTTGGGTGGCAGAAATCCATCACAACACCTATTTCAGAGGTTCCAATGGATACTAACTCTTTGAATACTAATATAGCAGTTCCCCCCAGGGAGCCCTCTGTCCGCCCAAAACTTCTTGCCAATAAAGATCAGACTCACGATGCGGGCCCCTCCTCACGTAGGAGCCGACATCCTAGTATGTATTCCCCGAGTAAACAATCAAGAGGCAGGGGCCATTACTCTAGGAGTAGAGGTAGAGGTGGAAACAGGGGTGATCACCGTGGGTATGATGAACGTCGATATTATGAACAGGACAGCTCCTATTACAGGGGCTCTCCGGGTCGCAGTTACGAGTATTCCCATCACTCCCCATATCAACATCCACCTCAGTATAGGCACCCTCCTGTGTCAACATACAATAGATATTCCCCTTTGCAGGAACACCACAATGAAAACATCTATCCATTTCCTAAAGTTGGATATGGTCCATCTCCCTATAAACAACCCTATTCTGGACCACGGACCCCTCGGGGTTTTCACGAGGACCATTTAAACAAAAAAAGAGGTCCGGAAACAAGAGGGGGTCCAGAGGAGGGAGGAGGATTCAGAAACGAAAAAAGGCAAAGGACCTAACATGTCAAGGGGTTTTTAACCTCAGTAACACTATCCTCACCAATGAAGAGAAAACTATTTTAAACAAAGGTCTTAAATTTGCCCCTCCTTGTAAATTAAACAAGTTCGATACTTTTATTGATATTCAAAGGTTTATTAGGAAGATCCATGTCCAGAGATATATTATTTCTAACCCTTCCAGGAATTTGGCCAGAGCGGCAACGTCTGGCACAGTACATTCGGGTTTATCTAACCCCTCTCTTTTCAGCCCTCCTACGCAACTTCCACCAGCTATAAACTTATTTAAGGAACTTGTGTTGAAGGACCTTACCAATGTCCCTCTGAAACATAAATATCATAACCCTTTACCTTCAGCAGGCCTTGCCACTCTATGTGACAATAAAAATCTAGTCATTCGACCCGCCGATAAGGGGGGTGGCATAGTTCTGCTGAACAAATCGGATTATGTCCAAGAAATGTATCACATCCTTGGTGATCAGGAAACATATGTTGAACTTCCCAGTAACCCCACGCATAAATATAAAAAAGAACTACAAGGTTTGGTTTCCAAAGGATACGATTCTTATATTCTTAATAAGAAGGAGAGATCATTTTTGGTCCCATTGGCCCCGCGTATACCTGTCATGTACTATCTGCCAAAAGTGCATAAGGACCCCCTGCACCCTCCCGGTCGACCAATAATTAGCGGTATAGACTCTGTCACCTCTAAAATTGGGAAGTACATTGATTACTTCCTTCAACCATCAGTTGTCAAAATGCCATCTTATTTAAAGGACACCAAGGACGTGATCAATCTGCTTTCCAAGGTCTCCCATTCCGGTGATTTAATCATGGCAACTGCGGACGTTGCCTCTCTCTACACTTGCATTCCGCAAGGTAGAGGTATCGATGCAGTTAAGAGTTTTCTTGACAGAGATGCTTCCCTCGCTCCACCTCAGGTGGATTATATCATCGAGTTAATTGAGTTCGCAACTCAACATAACTATTTCTGGTTCGATGGGAGATTCTACCGTCAACACAGGGGCGTCGCGATGGGAGCAAAGTTTGCTCCCAGTCTGGCCAATTTATTTATGGCCAAGTGGGAGGAGGATGTCGTCTATGCCATGCAATGCCCACACCTTTTGTTGTGGGCGCGGTACATAGACGACATCCTCCTCCTATGGACTGGGAGCCATGACGATTTAACCACCTTCTTCTCGCGTCTTAATGCTAACAATAGGAATATTGTTTTGTCCTTCGAGGCTAGCACAACCTCGGTTCACTTTTTGGACTTGGTCATAGATAGAAGGGAAGGCCAATTTGTGTTCAGTACACACTTTAAGTCCACCGATCGGAATGGATTTATCCCTACCGATAGCTGTCACCATGCCTCTTGGATCAGATCAGTCCCTAAGAGCCAGTTCCTGCGATTACGGAGGAACTGTAGTGATCTCAACACTTTTAAAATCCAAGCAGCATCTCTGAAGAGTAGATTCTTAGAAAAGGGATATAAGCCTTTGGATCTGGATAAGGAAATCGATAATGCCAGCTCATTAGATCGTCAATTACTTTTGGAGGATAAACCCAAGCAAGCTAATGAGGACTTTAGATGGTCTTTCATGACATCCTTTTCCATTCAACATAAACACATCAGAAGAATCTTTGAACATCATTGGGATGTTTTGAAAACCGATAAGATCTTGGGCCCCAGACTACCTGATACTCCGAAGCTAGTCTTTAGAGGAGCCCCATCCCTCCGCAATAAGTTGGCACCCAATGTGGTAAATCCTCCAACTAAACCTTCTTTCTTTCATAATTTGATTGGATACCATCCCTGTAAAAAGTGTCTAGTTTGCCAATATAATACTAACGGAAGATATGCCAGTTACACTTTTTCCTCTACGGTAAACGGTCGTACCTACAAAATAAAACAATTTTGTACATGTGCCACTACGGGGGTGGTCTATCTTTTGACTTGCCCCTGTGGCAAACAGTATGTAGGACGCACGATCAGGTCCTTTACCACGCGAGTGTCTGAGCATATTAATCTCATTAAGGCAGGTAGCACCAAACACACTGTGCCCCGTCATTACAGGGAGTCCCACGACCGAAACCCGGAGGGTACACAGTTTCTTATTATCGATAGGTATGTGGCCCCTTGGCGGGGGGGGTCAACACTTAGGGGGGTCTCCAGGTTGGAGACCTACTGGATATACGAATTGGGTTCCCACTTCCCGCAGGGTATCAACGTGGAGTGGGACATCAATTCATTTATCAATCAATCATAGTCGTACTTGTGATCATTTTGGTTCATTCCATCTATTTCACTTTATTCCATCTATTTTACTTAGTTCATACAATTAATTTATTTTTATTTTATTTGTATCCTGTGGGGTTAGTAAATAATATTTTTAACGGATACTTGTCAGTGTTGGTTAAGATATCAACCCCTCGACCAATTTTTGAATTTAGTTTCCATCTGACTAATGTTTTCTTATATATAGGTCTTTACTGTTAGTTTTTCTGTATGTGTTAGAATGCATAAGCTACGTGGGGTGCCCCTCATTGGTAGTGTCACTAATATGTAGTACTCGGTTCATGTTAAGTCATATTTAAATTTTAGTAATATTTCCGGATTCCTTTTAATTAATAAAATTTTTAACTTATGGCATAGGTTTAATAAACATTTTTCCTTTTCATCACCTTTGCTGACACTGGCATTTATTGCCGGGGCGCAGTGACTCATTTCCTGCTTTTTCCATCCAATC